>CM021314.1:6141267-6368128 GCA_010645155.1 Tigriopus japonicus
CTTTCCTTGCTGCTTCAAACGTCTCATTCATAACACTTATGTCCATGAATTGTTAAGGCATAAATATTGAGGCCCTCCATGAATGGGGTCTGTTTTTGCTTTTGTCATTTATTGTGTCGGTTGGTTGGATGGTAAGGAATTGAAATGACTATTGTAGAGGTCATTTTCAAGTGCGTCTTCCGGAGACAAATGTGCCGATACGGTATTTTTTATCATTTCTCGTCATGAGCAATATTTTGATTCGTTTCTTTAAATCACAGACAACTAGTCAGCACTCTTGGATTACAACTTGAGAATGGGTGACTTTTGAGCTTTCGAAGCTGATTTCATGGTCTTTAGGCATTTGGAACCCAGACAAAACGCGATGCCGTAGAGAAATCGTCCAAGGATTTTAGGCACCAAGTGGAACAGGTCCTTGCAACACCTGCTTTTCCACATCAAAAGTAATATCACAGAAAACGGGAGTCCAAGCACAATCCCGTAGTAACTTCCCTTCACCGTATATTCAATGGTTCCGTAGTCATTGAGTCTAGGAAAAGGTTCATTCGGGATTGGCAGATTCAGAAAACGGCATAAAGGTTCCCAGCCATCCTTGACGTCGTAAATCAATAATCTTTCTTTAGGAACCTTTTGGATCACTTGATTGTTCCAATTATTGAAGAAGTTCATTGCCACTTCCGGTCCAGCTTCTACAGCAGTCCAAGAGGTGTAATTTAGTTTTCTTTTCATACGCACTTCTTCTCGAAGGTTGGCCATGACTTGTTTGGCATGAACAATGCCTAAGAATCCGAAGAACCAGGAAATAGGGGGCTGCTCCAGAAAATCTCGTGGCTCAATTATAGCCTTTGTCATCGACTTGTACCACTTTTCTGCTGGCCGTTGAGTCAGGATTACTTTTGCTTTGGGGAATATTCTCATAAGGTCTTCATAGAAAAGGCTGATGGGCTCTCCCACTCCAGCCTTGTAACCTTGTCCTGGTAGAACAGAGTGCCAGTCCCTCTCCGTGAGATTATTATAAGTGGCTCGGAGCCAAAATTCACTGTCCCATCCCATGGAACCCACAAACCCATGATAGCACTTGCCACCCAAGAGCTTGGACAAGGCTATTCGAGTGGAAAATGTTCCCGTTCTTTGGAGACCTGCCCCAATCACTGTGAATTCTGTGGCATTCGGAAAGATAGGAGGGGCAATGCCATGGTTAGGCCACAACATAGAATGAATCCAAAACCAGAACGTTGTCAAAACCATGTTTATTCCGGAGGTACCAATCGAACAAGACTGATACCTCGTTAAGCTTCCAAAGCATCCTCATGCGAGTCCCACAGGTAGAAAAGCATTCTTCTCGAGGTATAAATCATTTGGAAGCGGATCAGATGATTTAGCTTTCTTTTGGGAGAAATTTATCTCAAATGGTCTCCCTTTCACCTGATGGAAGAATTCCAAAGATCTTGTTTTCCTCGTGAAATCGATAGTGTCATGAATTTATCATGGCACACTTCTTCCAACTCTTAGGAAAGGCCAGAAGACAACATGTCACGGTTGAATTACACAAGTTTGGAAAAAGGAAGCGAGAGAGAAGTGGACTCTGTATGTTGTCTTGGAATGGCCACACAAAAAACTGGTCCAGGAAAACTAGCCTCGAGCCTGTCACAATTGCATTCAATTGGCCTTGCTGTCCCGCAGCATGTTTCAAAAGGCCGATCCAAGACCAAAGAACGGGAAAGACGAATCATAATTTTCTTGCAACACACTCACAGTCCGACTTGAGTGAGTGGCCGAGCGTCTGACTGAAAGGGGCCCACGAATAGGTTCACACGAACAACTGGCATAACCATATGGTTTGAGATAGCCGGTCTTTGCCATTGGCCTTACCTGTACCTGTGCTGTACTGTTTTGCGCTTTTTTCATTCCGTAACTAACCGATCGGTTGCGTGGTTCACGTTCGGATTAAAGAAAGTCGTCATCGGTAAGAGGCTACAATTCTTTTAAGATACATAATCAATGGTTATACGAACTGAATTGCGATATGCAATTTGGTCAAACGTAATGTAACTCAAATGACTCGATTGTGATTGCAGGTGAACTTAATTTTCCATTGCATTTTGCCACTGCTTTTATGCGCAATCAGAAAACTGATGATAGTCATCGCTCTGCTGAATCCGACAAAAATATACCGCAATCTTCCACCGGCGAGTGGCAAGTCAATTGCCAGTTTTATTGAATAGCTCGAAATAACTTGATCCTTCATTGGGAAAAAGCTCGACCAAAGACATTTTGTCCAATTATTAGCAAAGTGAAATTGCTGCATATTGTAAATCAGGAAATGAATGTTCTATTAGGAGTGTTCCAATTTCCTTTTCCCGTAGCTTCCTCAGTTTCATTCTGAATGTGTCTGTCAAACTATGAAAGATCGATATGGTTCTGAAAGGGTAAGTTTTGTTAGTGTCTTGGACGAGAATTTCTTCGATAACATCAAAGATTACAGCCTTTATTGTTTCTACTGCATTTTAAATTGGACTGGTCGAGGGAAAAGTTAGCCGGCTAAGCTTTCTTTCCGAGTAAGAAATGTTTCGAAAGAAATCGATGATACAAACTTTGTTCGTAATGTAAATGTTGTATTAAAGTTGAAATACGTACAGTTTCCATAAAGTTTGATGGTCCTCTAATTATGGTTATTCTACATTACTAAATTACTAGGGTGTAATGAGCTACTGATGTGCTACTGTATCATTAATGAGGAAACCACCCCGCATGATCAATGATTATTTCTTGATCGTTAACTTGGCTAGCAATAAAAAACGTTTAATCTTGCATAAGAGCAGTATTAACCTCAAACTTGACTATCGTAGGGACCCTGCGTATTCCTCTGAAAGTATTCACGAAAGGAGGGGGGATTGTGTAATGAGTGTTGGGAATATCCACCAAGGAATTCAAACGAATAGAACTTCTATATTTAAGTATAAAATCGGTGGTCAGAACAATCGACAATCAAGAGAGAACTGAGAGCGAGAGAGAAACT
Organism: Tigriopus japonicus; assembly: GCA_010645155.1. Classification (NCBI taxonomy): domain Eukaryota; kingdom Metazoa; phylum Arthropoda; class Copepoda; order Harpacticoida; family Harpacticidae; genus Tigriopus; species Tigriopus japonicus. Next base: position 6,144,287 of record CM021314.1, read on the forward strand.
TTTAAAGTACGGAAAGTAAACCTGTAGGAAAGATCGAATGCTTTAATACACAAAACCTTAATTATAATACGGGGATCAAATGAGATTGGATAAATTCAGTAATGCTTCTGCCATTACAAATTGCCTCCTAGATTTATTCATCAAACTTTTTAATCCAATGCTCTAACCTAAATAGTTTTCTTCTTTCTTGCTTTGAACTCATCCAAAAGAAGAAAAAGATTGGATCAGATGTAATTTTGTTTGAAAAAGATCATTCACAATAAAACCCGAACGAATTCACTTCAAGACACTTTTTTCGAGATCGTTTGTACGGGATTCTTTTCGTCTGACTCATAAACATTCTCCCCCAAAATAAGGCCTTTTGGCATTGAAGCATTCACATTCTCTGCAATAAGTCAGCATGAAAATGATCCTATTCGTGTATTTCAAAGTCAAGTTATGGATGATAAACTAATCAATAAAAGCACCAAAGTGACGGTTTGACACATATTAATGACTTAAAGTTTGCAGGCTTGTATGCTAGTACATGCATACGTTTCCTAGAAGTCGTTGAGTATTGTGGTCATTTGGGCGGCAAGCTGCTAACTGTATTGTTTGTCCTATTCTTGTGTGAGAACATGATATACAAAAATCAATACTAAAAATCGCACTATTGGGCCAATGGCCGCCCTTACATTATGGAATCCCTCCCCAATTCTCCAATACTGACAATCCCCAATCGCCATTGATTGTATCGAAACCCAATCAATTGGGACCATGGTTCAGACCGAGCACACAACCGAGACGTCTGCCTGAAACCCTGTTCTCATCCTTTGCTCTTTACTGGAATTGTGTCTGGTTTGTCCAGAGAAATGACGGGGGGAAAAAGCTATCGATTTTCTGCATCACCATTTTCCCTCTACGAGATTGGTCGAAACCCATTTGAATGACTCATTTCCAAGGGGAGGGCAAACCATCCGCAGAGTAGCTCATGTGAGTGTGTATGTGTACCACGCACGGTATGTTCATGATAGGAGGGGGCACAGAAGAGATGCTTTCGATATCTGACGAATTCCCTCCCAATTTCTACTTAGCAAAGTACACGATGTTGCGCTAGGCAGAAACGTTACGAAACGATCGAAGACATGATACAAATGAAACACATAGTTATATTTGTTTGGAAAGGTCTCCGAAAGGTCATCATGGCCGTTTGAGAAGGAAACCTGGTGTTATGAAAAAGGTCACCATATAGTGTACACTATGGTCTTCAACGTGAGGAACAAGAATACATGCTGAAATATTCAAAGCCCTCTTTATTGTGGCGCGAATAAGTAACAAGAAGCCAGATCTGAATAAAACTGTTCCACTTCGTTATCTTTGCCAAGTTAAATCTGCGCCATAAGTAAATGAAACGGGAAAGTTGGGCGTGGAGAATTTGGAAAGTCAACATGTCGTAGGTTTTCTCTCGCCACCAGGGACATCATCAACGTCGTCTTCAAGCTCAAAGAGATGATTTGTAGATATGGACTGTGGTGACGGAAGCAAACCAGAGAGCTCTACTTTCCATCCATATGCGAATACAACTTCAAATAAACTTGAGTTCGTCGATGTGCATCTCCATGCAATGTGTACTCTGAGGTCTGATGATAGGATATGCGGTACAGAGGAAGCGAATGAAGAAAAGAGGGAGGGAAGGAGGGAGGCGGGAGGCGGGAGAAGCAAACCAAATAAGTTGCCCAACAGATAACAACCAACGGGGAATCAGGACCAAGGGATACTCGGAGGCAATTTGTTCCGCGGCTTACCTTTGAAGATGAGTAGTTGTCAGATGATCATGATTATGATGATGACGACGCTGATGAGGACTGAAGAAACTCACAGTCATCTTGAGAAGTCCCTAAAGAGCCACCACACACTAACACAGTTGGGATGAAGTCCTAGCAGTGCTCATCAAAGGATCGGTTTCCATGACCAAAGACCCCGATGCATTGAGGGAAACTAAAAAGAAGGTTTCAAGCTCACTCTCTCTCGCCTTTGTGGGTTCATCTGGTTGGTTCCTCCTCCCCCAAACTGTTTAACTCCATCCACTCATTTGACTTTCCCTCTTTGATGAAGATATTCTCATAATGAGCCAGAGCCACTACGGAGACAGACACACAGGCACGAACCAACCATCCAACCAACCAACCAAGCCAAAAGGGAGCGAGAGATTCCACCATCCAACACATTCAGGATGAGGGGGAACTCCCAAAAGAGGATGCTTACCCGAAAAATGGGTGGCCAACACTAATTTTTGCTTTCGCACTTGGCAATTGACGAAGGTCTACTGAAGTAGCAACTGCTTTTGGTCGGCTTGGCGGGCAATGAATGAAATTAACAATTTTTTCCTTGCCTCATCCATAAGCCGAACTTGCTCAGGGTTGAGCCATCATCCACTGTAGAGCATCTGATTCATTTGCATAAATTCACTGATTCCATTTGAGCTTCACATGAAAAGCCATGAATGGTCTTGAACTAATTTGACCATTCATCATGGGAATTTTGGACTGATCATCCTTATTCATGGGTAAAAATCCGGATTGCCGAGAATACCAATTCCAATTTCCAGAGTGTGCTTAAAGTTCGTTAAATGGTGAAAATTTGCTATGCAAGCCCCCTTGTGGATTAGTTCTGAACTGGAGCAAAAAAACCTTCAACTGTTACAATTAACAACCTCCACGTCAACAGGACTCGTTTTCGCCAAAGATGGACCTTTTGTCAGTAGAGAGAGGGGGGAGGGGAACAAAAAACCGGCTATTGTCCTCGGAACACAGTATGACTAACACAGTGGCATTGCTTTCAAGGGGACACACTGTGTCTCATTGTGCATATGCAAACTAGAGATGAGACGATTTTTTGTTCCATCTTGATTAAATTCGCGACGGGCCAGGTCCATTGAAATGTGAAATGCTTCAGACCTTTCCTCTTGGCATTGTCTGGACAGCTGCCCTTTCACTGTCGAAGCCATTCTCTCTTTGGAATCGCTTGCTATGCCCCTGGGATCTCCAGATTCAAAGCTGAACAATTTCGTACTTTTGTAATGGCCATGATGATAGGTTTTAACATTTTGGTTTGAGAGCGTCAAGGAATAAAATACATGTTTCTTTAACTTCGCCTTGAAAGAATGGATCCTGAGAGGGGAAAATTCTCCCCTGAAATGTTGTTGCTGCAGATAAGAAAAGCGCAAAGAAATCAATGTCTGAGGCCAATGCCTTCGTGGCAATCGGTTTTAGATCCCTTCTTCGACTTCAGTCCCACATCCTCACCCCACGAAATAACAACAACATTTTCCTTTCATCTACGATCTTTAATTCCAATCCCTTCGGTAGATAGCACAGGACGGGATTGGCACACGTGAAGCACCACCAACTTACGTAGAACATAGCTTGCGTTCGTGTAGTAGGTCTGTATTCGTCAGTCTGGAGGTATGGGTATATGTAGGATGTATGCGTCCGTCACTTCAATTTGGCTACGTCTCTATCCTCCTTTAGAGCAACAAAGAAGCAGACCAAGGGCTCTTTTGCTTGCCTCTATTGGGTACGCTTTGGGGGAAGGGGAAAATCAAGGGACCATCACATCACATTGACATCCCATTCGAGCAGTCTCCCTGTGGGTTGCTTGTATGTATGTATGTATGTACAGTGGCCCCCCTCAATTTCATCCTGATGGTGGCAAATCCCTTCTTGGATTTTCTAATGTGTACCATGTATGTTGAGTACTTCTTAGTTTGCGTTTGCCATCCGTCGTTTCCTCTTTGCTGAATCCCAGTGCTCTTTGGTGGCATCCATTTAGGATCTTGGCGACCAAGTGATGTCAGTGCAGCCTAGCTACTAACACCACCGCCATAAAGGGGGCTGATCCTTGGCAATGTAGCACACCAAGACGTCCAAAGGCAATCTAAGGAGATTTATTTTCCCCCTTGGCTCTGCCCTTCCCTCTTTTTTTCCTCGATGGTCGTCTTCTTAGTCTCCCTCAGCAACTCTTTCCATCAGACCAACGGGTCTCCTCCTCCTACTTTTCCTTCTCCTTTTTCTTCTTCTTCTCGGGCTCTGCCTCTTTCTAAAATCTCCCTTTGGCGATTCCAGCTTTTTTTGATGCTGATGCTTTTTGGCGGCAGCACGTGAATGGTCTCAAGCAGTCGCCAGGCTTCAGGGGTCTCTCTGTCAGTGGGATTGGAACCCAAAAATGCCTTTTTCCCTTGACTTTGTGGTGATGGTGATTTTCTCCAGCCGTTCCGCACTGTCGCCTCACTGAGTCATTGGGCGAGATCCTAAATCCTCTGAAATTGGAAGGGACTTTCTTTCTGGATCCAACAATTTTAAAATACAGAATGGCATCTTTCTTTCAACTCAAACAAGATTGAATTGAAACTTTATGTTCTTGACTTACGACAAATCTCCGAGAAACGTGAACAAGTGTTCATCTTTCCTGTTAATTGCTCACTTGTTGATTCCCCTTTTTTATGGCTTGGACTAATTTGTTGCTAAAAAGTTCCCCTTCCCCTCCTTTCGTCTTCACACGATGGATGTGAGAATGGTTCAAGGGCCAAAAACTTCTCCCCTCAAAAATGTTGGCGAGGAATTTTAATGAGCTTACTCTCGAGCCCTGAATTAGAAGAGATTAAGCTAATTCTCCAAGTCAAAAGACTTTTGACACCATACAATCGAATGAAAGTGACAAAGTTTCCACCCATTAGCGGAAGAACCACTTTGCTCAATGTAGCATACTAACTGAATTCCGTGTGCGGAAAAAGAGAAATGCGAGCCAATATTCAAGGGTTTGACAATTTTGGAACCTGACTGACGACAATTGAGGAAACATTCAGAAAGCCAGACGTCGTCCCAACCATAGACCCCAGTCGACAAGAACCCAGCCGATGACGACCCCTGGGGATTGGTACGAAGGTGGAACATGATGACTGGTACCATAAAGACAGGGATGATGGAGGAGCAAGCAAGCAAGCACTTACCTAGTACTACTGTATAAGTTATGCTCGTGTGAGGTCCATATAGAAATATGCAAAGTAACCCATTTCTTATGCAAGCTTATTGAATAGCCCCCTTGTCGTACCTAACCCTGTTTGTGTATGTCTGAGCATGTGTGCGTCTACGAAGAAGGTGTGGGACAACGTTGGTGTGTTGATCCCGTGGATAAAGGGATGCAAGTTCCATTAAAAGGCAGTAGGGTTGGGAAGAGCAACCGTGCTTCTTCACATAACATATCTAATAAAGGCAGGAACACATAGTAGGAAAAAGGTCATATCAAAAATTCTCAAAACAAAAGGACGTGGAACATCAAGAGTTGATGTCAAGTGTCCAATCCAACTTTTTGAGACCGTAACAGCCTGTCCTCTGACATGGACCATGATGAATCACTAGTAAAATAGTCTCTATTTGTGATCCTTAGAGTTTATCATTTTACAAGCTCTACCCTAGTTAAGAGTGTCAAACCTCTTCGAATCCATCCATAGTGGCTTCAAGTTCCACAAATAAATATAGGTGGATACTTTTCATGAACTGTTACTATTTTCTTAGTATACGTACATCAAACAGTCAAGACGAAAAAAGTTGTTGCGATGTCTGGTTCTTCCCTCAGAGTCAGTGTTTTCTTCAATTTGTACAAATATTCGTGACGTTCTTGCCCAAAAGAGTTTCCACCCTCATGTGCCGTCTATGTACTTTTTCAGGGCTTCCAAATGTCGTTTTCATGTTGATTTTGATTCTTGACAGGCAGCAGTCAAAAAAAGAGGAAAGAAAACGGTGTAGCAGCAGTTTTAGCTGTCCTAAAAGCCTCATATTTTACTTCAGAGAACCGTGAAGAAGCAATGGCAATAATAGGGAAAAGGACAGAAACACCAATGAAAGATCCTCTTTCATCACTGTTGTCCTTCTTGGACTTCAACTGGCAACTTTTTTTTCTTAAATGTCTCACAACTTTTCTCAAAAAAATTAGGTACTTTGGAAATCGAAATACCCAATTGGTAAAGATAAAAAATAAATGTACCTGAAACTAACTACATTGTTGAAAGTAGTCTAAGTTGGATTTGCGAAGCGAAAGGGCTTGGTAAGAAATTGGCTTTTTGCTATTGATGTTGAGGAAATCCGCATTCAAAGGGAGACGAAACCTGTCTGTCGAGCAGCACGTTGGTTGGTTGCCAGAAAGGACGATGGCTGTCCCTCCTTTTTGGGTCCTTCTGTCGACCATCACATCCATTCCCACACACTCACATGCGTAGCCATCACTCACGGCCACTTCCACTAAAACGGGCGAAGGGGATGAACCAACCAAAAAGGGACCAGAGTGGATTCAGTTGAAAGAAGAAGAAGAAGGAAGAGGGGGGGCTGATCTGGTTGGTGGGTTGAAAGGACCTCATCTCTTGTTCCAAATGCATGTGTGAGTGTTCCTTGGCATGTTCCTCGACATCACAAGAATAAGAATAAGGAGACGAAGTGTGGTGATGGAGGCTGAGTGAGAGGAGACCAATGGTTGAGAATGGAAAACCATCACCTTCGGAACCAGAGGAAGACGAAGAGGAGGCTTCCTTTTTGTAGCTTGGATGGTTGCCAGTCAGCAAATAGCCAACCAGCCACTTCGCTTTTGCCTCCTTCTTCTTCCTCTTCGTCCTCTTCTGCTTCCATCCATTCATCCACAATTGCCATCCAGAGGGCAAATTCAAAAGAGCCAGCCTTCACGAGCAAAAAAGCTTTTCGACATCAAAATTGAGTTACTTTGCATGCGGTTCAAAAAAGGGGACCCTTTTTGCGTTCCAAGGAAAGGAAATGGACGTGCTTGTCACGAAATTGATCTTCGTTTCTAGAAAAACTAAATATACCCTGGTCTAAAGTGAACAAATTACGTATGAAATAAACAAGCCAAAAAGAGTCTTTATGGAACGGACAAAAGGGGGAACCGTTGGAAGAAATGGCTTAGTTGATGTTTGGTTGGTTGTGCTTGTTGTATCATGGGAATTTCTCGTCTCTGGCTCTCCTTCAGGCTCTCTTTTAAGTTGGAACAGGAACCTTTTAAAGGAAAAATGCCAGGAGACTTGGTTACTTGGCTGCCCTCACTTTGGTTGGTCTGGCCTGCCTCTTAGATGTGGAAGTGGTTGTCGAGAAAAAAAATTGGCAAAAGACATCTTTAAAGCCCAGAAGACATCCTGGTTTAGGCGAAAAATTGCATTGCCCCTCTCGCTCTCGCTCTAACTCTTTCTTCCCCTTGGCTCAAGTCAAAGAAGGGAAGGCTAACCAAATTTCCTCCATAAAATGAAATTTCAAATTCTTGACTGGCTTCAGAAATGGGTTTGTGAGGCTAAGGCAAGAAATATACATTTAGCCTTTATCATAATGGCACACGAGGACTCTGGCTGGTTGACGGGATTTTCTAGGCAATCAACCGACCTTGCTCCAACCGAGAAAAAGACGATGCCAAACATGACGAGAGACACTCTCCTATCTTAAGAAGGTCCTAGAAAGTAAGGATGCCCTGGAGACGATTGACTTCAATGAGTAGTGGGAGTCCCACGCCTAAAGTAGGGTCATAAAATCGTGAATTCAATGGCGAAGGTGATATATGTGCAACTCAAAAATATTGAAATTTCAAACTGATGATAGTGCGAGATACTGACATGGACGGTTGAATGATAATTTACAAATTGGGTCATTGGAATATTGCGCTTCATTGATTGGATATCAATTTCAAATTTGGACGAATAGATTTAACTCTAAATCAACAATTGTCATGTTTGATGGTGTCAATGATACAAATCTTGAATGGCATTTCTCCATGCCAATCCTTTAAGCTCTTAAAATCTTCATTGCCTTTCAAAGATGTTTTATTCTTTTTTTGAGGGCCACGACAAGCCTTTTTCCTGCAAGAAAAAGAACCAGTTCAATAAAAAATAAAACCCTAAAAAATGTCAAGTTTCGCATCACTTACCAATGTATCTTCCAGGAACATGGTCCAATCGCACGAATACTTTTGATTTTTTGGCCGGGATAGTTACGAACTATTTTATGTGTGATGTTTACCGCCAATTTTTGCAGGGCCAGAGATTTATACAATAACAATTGACACTCTTCTGAACCCTCTATGGGGTGGTAGGCGCTTTGAAATCCGTCGATAGCCCCAGGATTCCCTAGAAATGTGTTTGAACTGTCCTTTAGATGATGGTTGTTAACAGATCAAATTGTTGTTTCTCGATTAGAACTGCATCATTTCATAAGGACAGTGAGCCATTTCCGTAGGATACCAAGAACTTTTGACAAATCTCAAATTTGCCGTGGCTCGCTGACCCTACAAGAATTCTTTATAACGTTAGTTTACATCGAAGAGCTTGAATCACAAGCAACGTACTCAAGATGACCATAAGAAGAACCAGAAAAACACCCAAAGCGACCATTTTCTAACGTATTCCCCGCTTGTGGAACAAAAAGAAGACAGTAGTTTCAAGTGATAAGCCCGCGTTCCACAATTAATGTTATGTGCACATCACGCTAGGGATTTGATGCATTTTTGTTTGGTTGAAGACCGGAAAGAAGAAAAGCCGATAAACCGTATCTAAATATAAAACAGTTTATTCAAACTTCATAAGATGATGAAGAAAAGCAAATCATAAAAATCATAAATAGGCATGGGTTAAAAAAGCACGAGGTTATTTGGCTGAATAAGTGGCATCGGTGGAATCAAGATCAACGGGTCAATAACAACAAAAACCAAAAGCAAGTTTAGAATTGATAAGCAATTCCGGCATTGTCGTAGAAGAAATACCCATTGGAGGCCACATCAGCCAAGGAGTAGGTCAGGGGGGTGGAAGCAGTACGAACAGTGTTCAAGTGGGTGAAGGGTTGGGTCACGTGGGAGACGGATCTGAGGGTGTTGGGCGAGGTAAAATGGTTTTGATGGCTAACGAATTGAGTCTGTTGGGCGGGGAGTGAATTTTGGGCGAAGATAGATCTAAATGGCGATCCTGTGAGGATGGTTTGGGCGTGGTTGGTGCCTTGAGCGGTCACAAACTGAGTCTGGTCGGGAGAGATCCCCACGAATCGAGCGTTGGCCGAAGTTAAGGGAGCCGAGACGAACAACGAGTTCAAATCGTTGGCATTGATCTGTTGGGTATTGGCTCGGACCACATTGTTGGAATTGGCAGCATTTCGGTTGGCAGAAGTGCGTGATCGAGAGCGATTACGGTTCCGAGAAACGGTCCTGGCTGGAGTGGCTTGAACTTGGGGCTCTTCTTCGACTTCCTCCTCTTCAATCACTACGGCCTCAAGCTCGTCTTCGGCGTCAGCGGCATTTTGACGAAGAACTGCGGCTTGACGAGCGGCCTGAACTACGGCAAAAGCGTCATCCTCCTGATTATTATCCTCGGCAACCGTGGCATCGCCGTCCTGGAACTCGCTTTCTAAAGCCACTCGGAAGAATCGACCGTCGGCAGTTTGGAAGATCTGAGAGGTGTCAATTTGAGAGTTGCCGTCACTCAAGGCAAAGAAACGACCGTCAGCGGTTTGAAAGATGGAGGGATTGGTATTCACAGCGGGTTGAGCGGCTGCAGCTACACGGACCACTGAAGGGCTTTGGTGACTCAAGACTCGAGTGATGGGACCCCGTCTGCGGACCACTTGGGCGGGATTGTTGACTCGGGTGTCAGTACGATGCACATGAGAATGAGCATTGTCCACTGTCTTGGAATGAGAAGACAACGAGGACAAACCAAGTTGGCGGTTCAAGTTGGTTGTCGTGGCCAGAGTGAATTGGGGAGCGGCCAGACCTTGGGCCAGACACACAGCCATTAAGGCCAATATCTGAAAGGTTTTTAAAAATAAAAAAATGTGTTTTTATTACAAAAGTTTTTATGCTAGTGACATTTTGCCCCATGATGATATGTTAGTACCTTGAAAAATGCCATCTTTCTTCTGTTGAACCTTGAGTCAACTGGATGTGGGTGAACTGAAAGTTTATGTTGTACTGATGTTTCTGTGTTGGTGAATCTTGATTTTATACCTAATCCAGTTTTCGTTTTCCCCCCGGATTGTCCCCTCCCTTGTTGCCTGGTGGACAGTGCTGAAGTGGTCGTCTTCGTCTCGATTTTCATTCTTCGCTTCCTCGCCTTGATTTAGGCTGGACAGACGAGTTAGGAAACGAATTCCTGGTCAATTCGTCTTCTTCTTCTTCTTCTTCCACGTATGTACTTACCGGACCCATGTTACTCTTCCTCGCTCTTCCTTTTCTTCTTCATAATCTTAATCCAGACCAGAACTTGAAGTCTCTTCACCCAAAGCCAACCAACTTCAAACCATCCTGGAACGTTGCTCATGGTAAGAGATGGATGCAAGAGCGAAAAGTTCTTCTTGATCCACATTGTCCAAGCGTCGAGCCATTGAAGGACCTAAATCTGATATTCGATACTTCCCAGATCTGACACTTTGAGCTTGACTGGTTCCATCCATCCATCCATCTTCGATGACCATTCAATGATGACCTCGCCAACTTACTCTTTATCATCTTAGTCATACTGATTGCACATAAAGGGATATTTGACGACAAAGAAATTGAATTCGAACATGAAGTTTCTTGAGCTTGAAAATCTTGTCACACTGATCATATGAGCTCTTGAATACAATCCTCGGAATCGAACGATTTGTGACTCGATTTCGAAAACGATGTAAATACAAAGGGAGGTATTCGGCTGGTTGGAATTGCTAACAAGATAGATTGGCCATCGTTGGTTAAAGAATTCCTCCACGAACACCACATCCCAATTTTAGTACGCATGTATGTACGACTATTTCCTTCCGTTGTTACTTTTTTGCCCCTCTCCTGGACGTCTCGGTTATTCCCATTCAGTTCTGATAATCTTGCCGTTTGTTTTACTTTCTTTCAAGTGGCATGTGCCACACTTGCTAATACTCATGATGAGGTTTTGCAATATTTGATTACGATTCCAGTCACATTCGACCTTCTTTCCTTATGACTCACACTTTCAATGGAACAAAAGTCTGCTAGAGGCCATGCAAGCAAGCAACATATCTAGTCGCCCCATATCTTTGGAGTAGCACTTGTCAATGGGACTCAGTTGCAGGGCAGACCGACCACTTTTGAATTGAATTGACGGGTAGACATCAAGTCGTTTTGCAAATCTTCCCCACTTGGATGGCTTGGTAGATTCAAGTACTGTAAAGGCTTCTTTTTTTCTTTTGTAATGGTGATATGAATAAAGCATTGTGATGTACCATGTGCACATTGAGTTAGCTAGTCTATGGAGACATGACAAGATATGACAAACAATTGGGCTAATCAAATGGGTGGGATGTGGTGGGAAGTCGATTTTGAGGATCAGATTGGCGGAACAATAGAAAATGTGTTGGAAGAGGTCAGATCCTGTCTGAGATGTCATGATCAGTCGAAATAATCTGTCCAGACACGTTAAGCATATTGGCATCCTTTTTCTTTGGCTTAGCAAATTTATTTTGTAAATCCGTATATATGCAAACACGTTCTCCTGTGGGTGGTTGGGATAGCAAATTGTACTCAGTAAATTTTTCATTCCCCTCTGAAACAGTTGTACTTTTCATTCCAAGTAAGATCTAAATGTACCAATGAAAGGGTTTGCAAACTCAATCTTTTTCTTTTTCAGTACCCCAAGTATCTCATTTAACCCTCTTTAAGGCTTAGTCAGAATTAAAACACGCGAAAAAAAAACCAACAAAAGCGTGTTGCACGACAAGTGGGTCAATTGCAAATGCGATTTGCATACTTCCAAATCTGACTTGTGTGCCGAATTCACCCATATTCGGTTGTGGTCAGACCCTCGACAGGGTTGTCATCGTGGACTTGGCGTTGGCTCACAGCATGGCGGCAACATGGCTGATCTTCAAAGCGTGAACCTCTTTTTGACGAGATCCAAGTTGACACTTGCATTCCAGACCACAAGGACGAGAGCAAAGGAAGCAACCAGGATCGAGGAGTGACTGGAAATTCACGACAAATCTTGATTTCAAACAAAGACATCGACACACAACGTTGGGAGTCATCATCAAAATGAAGTTCTTCAACAAGAGAAGGAATAATCGTTTGCCGAGTGTTAAAAGTCCATTGAGCTAGTAAAATGGAAAAGAAATAGTCACTGGTATCTTCATGAATGATCCACAATTCGTCCACAAACGTCCTTAATATTTGTATAAATGAAACGTTCTCTGATTTAAGGTAACAAAAGTGGCGCTTTGAAGAAGTTATTTCCATGTTGAGATCGATCAGTACCATATAATAACAATAAGACTGCAATTAATAGCGGATATGTTTTCAGATACTAAAATAATCTTATTTTGGCATAGACATTTGACTCACGCCCACCACTCAAGTCTCAAGAGCAAATCAAGGATGTGCTTTGTTTGAATGGGAAAAGGCGCTTCACTGATCAGAGACCTCTAAATGTAACATAATGCTGGGTATCTTGGATGATTCGGGATGAATCTGGAAGACTGGAACCACCCTCTTCAACGTCAGAGAATCAAAGTGAGGAGACGATTCTTGGAATTGTTTGGGTGGTCAAATTAAAAAGAAACAGGAAGCAAGTTTCGGTTACGATGGGGTGAAATGATAACGAATGTAGAACCAAACTAAGTGACAGATTTGATGCTTCAATATTGGATGTTTTTAACGGACTAAGAGGAAAACAAACGGGAATCATTCATGAAGTACCCAATTCCAGAGAAGAATAGGGGATTTGCCACATTCGATCCACATGGGACAATAAAAGAACAGAAATAGAGCACGTACTATTTTCTATTTAAATCCGGGAGAAACAACACTCAATTTCAATTTGATAACATGTTATTTGCAACATACAAGATTAAGAATACCAAACCACCGTAGCAATGAATGTGAAACACCGAAAACGACAGTTTGCGATGAAATTGCTGCTGCCTTTAGAATCCGTCACTTTATGCGGAGTTTTACGCGGCAAATAACCGAGCGCGCTCAAGAACCTTAATAGTTCATTTGAAACTCTCTCACTAGATGGCGCTCATTCTTCAGCAAGCGGATCTACGATTTCTTTGTGCTTGTAGGTGGCGCCTCTTGTGGCTCAAACAGTTACTTTTGTAAAGTGGAATGTTGCGAAATATGAAAGGAAATGATCAAATATAGCTAAATCTTTTCATGCCTTCTTCGATCTTTGCTTTATGTTAGAATTAATGGGTACCTTAGTTTGTGTGCGTAAGAGCCAACCTGTGTAAATACTGAGGTTTTGTTGAGCGACTTATCACACTTTGAAGAAGAATGCAAGGTGCCTTTTTTGTCTGAGGGGTGAGCAATCTGGGCCAAATGTGGGCAATGAAGTGCCAGAAGAGTTAAAAGCCGAGCTAATTTGCCAATAGTCATTTCGAGTTACAATGGAGAGGATCTCCATTGTCTTGATCTTCAGTCTATTTTTCCTTCCACTTGCCAAAGGACAAGTGGAAAAAGGTGGATATTTTCCCAAAGTTCCCGATTTGCCCCCAGAGATTGATCCCGGGATATTTGTCGTCTTTGACAATGTGTCTCATATTGAAAAAGCTATTCTGAAGAAAGATATCATTGGCCATCCATTAGAAGAGGATGATGGGAAATTCCTGTTTGATGAAGCATCCGAATTATTTGACCCTAACAAGGATGTGGACGTGTTTGAGGGTGACCATTTTGAGGGTGACATTTTTGGTGTGAGTGTGTCATCCCTTGGGGAGTTTGTGGATGATAGCGATGAGTTGCTCGTTCGCAATGCCGTGGTGAACAACTTCCAAAAATGGCCTGGGGGAAGGATCCCTTACGTGATTTCAAGTTCCTTTTCCCAGAGGGACCGAACCATCTTATATCGGGCGATGAAGGAGTTCGAAAAACACAGCTGTATTAGATGGGAGCCCAAGGATCGGTTAAGGGACCAGGACTACGTCCATATTATCCCAGATTCAGGCTGTTACAGTCGAGTAGGTCGAGGAGGGAGTGGAGCACAGATCTTGTCTTTGGGTAAGTGATTACAACGATCGAACTAAAAGTGGGGGATCTATTCAGGGTGATGATACGATCAAATTTAGGCCAGGGATGCGTGAATGTTGGAACAGCGATCCATGAGATGCTCCATGCGGCCGGATTTTGGCACGAACAATCCCGACCTGATCGAAACGATTACATCCAAGTGGTGTGGGCCAACATCAAGGCCGGATATGAGGACAACTTTGCGCGATATGATCGAGGAGAGGTTTCAACGTTGGAGCTCGAGTATGACACGCAAAGTGTCATGCATTACAGCTCGAGGGCATTCACCAAAAATGGCCAGAACACCATCGTTCCATTGAGCTCGGTCAACCAGGCCGCAAAGTTGGGCCAGCGAATTGGATTTAGCCATTTGGATTTGAAGAAACTCAACCGTTTGTATGAGTGTCCCAAAACGGGCGAAACTCTCCCCCAGGAATGCAAGGACTTTTACTCCAAAGGGCTGTGCTACTCCTGGTTCAATCAAAATGGCTGTTTCGAGCACAAGGAGTACATGGAGGCAAAATGTCCGAAAACATGCGGCTTTTGTCACGTCGATTGTGTGGATAAAGAGGAATCCTGTGCGTCCTTGGCTCTTTTCAAAGGCCAGTGTGACATTGATCCTGAGTACATGCATGAGAACTGCCCGAGATCCTGTGGGATCTGCCATAAATTCTATGACCGAGGACTTATTCACCCGGCAACCAACCTTGGAGGCACACATGGTCCCTCGTGGGCAATTCTTTTGACTGTTCTAGTGTTCATTCTGTGTCTTTTGTAAGTTTCTAAAACGTAGTCCAGAGTGGCTGGCAAAGAAAAATATACCAATCCGAACTTTTAGGCTGCTCTATCCATGTAATCCATGAAACATTCTTGGAACGTGTTGCCTTCAAATTTGTCATAACCATTTGTTTCTCCCAAACTCCCATTTATTGTCGGAAAACCAGGCCCAGAACTGCAAGACAAGGTCGTCCAAAAAATCTGCATTAGTCACTTACAAAAAGACATTCGAATCCTCTTTTTGTGGTAAATCCCCCTTCTTTTCTATGCGTATTACTTTGGTTTCTTTGTTGCACATCGTAAAGCCGCCATGAAGGCGTGGTCAAGGCATGAATTTAATTAATTGAAATGTCACTGTCATGACAATGTACTTAACACTCGGGCCGAGCATTTGCAATGGTTCGACCAGATATCCAGTTTGCAACAAGTCGTGAGCCATTAGTGACCATTACGGGCCGTTTTCTTTTAATCATCCCTGACAAAAGAAGCCAGTCACCTTTTATTTGGGGCGTCTCATAATAACCAGGCATCTCGACAGCATAATAGAACTAACCTCCATCCAACAATTGCAACAAAATGGTTCACATCCCGGGGAAGACCGTGACACGTCGCGTTTTAAATGACCGTTTGGGGTCTCCAATGTTGGCCAAATTGTCAAAATAGTCCAGCATGAATGGGTGTCCAAATTACGAAGCCTGGAACCCCCAAATGCATTCAAAAGAGCGACTAATTGACATTTTTGAGGAAACCACCATGTGTTCGGGAGCTGAATCAAGCTTAGCGCAATAGCTCACAGTAGAATTAGGGCTTCGATCCTTTCAGATGTGAAGGTAATGGCAATCGAGATCAGGAAGAATGGTTACTTTGGGCTTTGAATCTAACGCTTTGGCTGCCGTCCCATGTTTATATTCATACAATTCAATTCGAGGTCGCCATGCTTCATTTGACCGATGTTATCTCGACTTGTGATCTGATTAAAACTCATTTACTACCCGTTGGATGAAAGTAGGACGTACGTTCCACGCAATAAACTAAAGCCATGATCCAATCACGTTTGGAGGAGTCGTTACGATGAGAACATTAATCCGGATCAAGATCAAGATGAACAAACATCCGCATCACTTTCGTCATCCATCTATGCCAATTTCGAACCTCCCGGTGACTCTTCGAGACTCAAACCAACGCAACCCTAATGGTTTGGTCAAAGCCAAGAGCCTCCATTGATCATTCTCAACAAGTTGATTGCTTTGAGTCAATTCGGTCAGTTCTGCAACGTGTTAGAGTGGATTGGATTGGACTGGACTGGACTACATACTGGAGTACTCGGCGATTCATCCCATCTCATTAGTATTGTCAGACATGAATGGAGAGATAACTGGAGTCAATGGGCCCCAACGAGACCGCCAAATGGACAGACTGAACCGAGATCACTATCGAGAATGACCGTTTGTGAAACATGACGATGATGAGATTTATGGGTGGTCTTCAAATTGATCATGATTCCTGAGTGTAGCTACGCTGGATATTTTGTATTCAGAAGCTGTGCCGAGATTGTTGTGTGTGTCAGTTGTTCTTGAGCTCGGATTTCCTGTTCTCGTCCGCCCAAAGGACTTGAGAAGAGAATTCCTCTCATCTATCCATCCAACAACCCTTCGGTCTTACTTTCTGGCTGGCCTTTGGATGGATTCTCTAGTCCCAAGTTGATCCCATTAACAAGACGAAGGGGAGAAAGGGACACTGGAGAGAGGGTTAAGTGAAGAGGAATTGATATTTATTCTCTTCACGGTCGTGGTATCATCCGGAAAGGAAATGCAGTATGCTCACGGAAAGGCAAATCCCTGCCACGTTCTCTCTTATCTCTCGGATTTAAGTTGTGGATGGCGATATTCCTAGTTGTAGGGACAGTATGGTAAGAAAAGCAAAGCAAGTCCAGTTGAAGATAATTTTTGATTGAATGCAAATAGTAGTTGACAAGGCAAAGGCCTCCAATTGACGCAGTTCATTTAACCGTTATTAAACAATGGAGTTGACAACAAAATCGTTCCAAGGGTGGCGATGTGCCATTCCTCTAAAGCCAAAACGACCAGAGTATCACCTCTCTCACTTCAAAGGACAAATTGAAATATAAAAAAAGCGTGTCAAGGAGAGCTCATCAATGACCATTCCCAGTGACACAATGTTTAAAAGACATAAGAATTATTGTAATACCTTTCTGCCTCTAGATGTTTATTCTCAACACGGTCGAGTACAATAGTTTTCTTTTCAACGTCATACGTTTTATTTTGATTTTGCACATTCTTCTTTTTCCAAGAAAAAATGAGACAAGTTTTAAATCCGCTACGACTGCCTGATGGACTAAATTGAATTAATCAAAGTTTCACAGTTTCACTTGAGGTTCTGGAAGTGACGAATACAGATGTGGGAATATAACTAGTTCCACCAAAGGTTCCAGTGCACGGATTCAACGTTCTCGCTCGGAACTGTGGCCAAATGAAGGGAAAGGAAGTAAAAGTTTCATTGAGCTGAATCGACAAGGATTCCTTTTTTTTACGCAAGATTCCTCGGGCTTGAAGGTTCATTTATCTAAAGGATTGAAAAAGGCTCATTTTGTGATCTGTGTTTTTCTTTGCACAAAAACCCTACGTTAGATAGATGATCTGTCAAAAATAAAGATGGATTTTACTCTTTCTAGTCATTCGGACAAAGTCAGTCATCGTATGCTTCCTGCAAACACTTTTGAATCAACCAGTCTTTGAAGTTCAGGTTGTAGAACATGCCACAATATCATTGGATTAGTCCCATTTCGAGCACAAGGTAGCATTCTTGAAGTGTTCCACATCCCAGGAAAGGCGAAATAGAACCGTCTTCACGAATGTCGAAGCAATGGTCCAACGAGTGCAATGGTGACAGGCTCTTAAGGTCTTCAAAAAGGAAGAGGATAATCGAAATCCACAAGAGACAAGATCCAGTTCGAGAGTGTTCTCTTTCCCTCATTGATAAGAGATGAGGCCATACAAATGCCCGAAATGTTCCAGTTCCGCACAGGAAATGAGCTCAGCTCTCAGGTGTGCTTGGGAATCTGGAACACAAAGTCGAATTCATAATGGGAATAATGCGTCGTTGTTTCTTTTTAGACCTCGGGACGAAGCCAACCAAGGAGGAACCACGTTTGGAGCCTTTAAACAGTGGGATTTTAATTGCATAATTCCAAATTTATGGACCCATTGGGATGAGCAGGATTATCTTACCGCAGAGTTCTTCATAAAAACCGTAGCGTAGCTACTGTCTGATTTATGGGACGACGTTACCCCGGTTTCTGAAAAGCAAGAATGTGGGGGACTTAAATCAAATGTATAATCGCCAAAGTTCCGGTATAAAATGTCTATTGAATCTTATTACGTATTATTCTTGTCTGCGTACCGTGGTTGTCCAGTTTCCTCCCGTTGCGATTTGGACAACATCTTTAATACCCACAAAGGAAGACAACGAAGGGGGAAGCATCCCAGATATTCCTGAGGCAAAGGGCTCTCGAGGGCTTAATCCTTAATCCACGGATGTGGCCGAAGATATGCAATTGACGGGCTTAAGACCAGATGACCAAGGTTTTCGCCGCTCCTCTCTGTTGAGTGAGTGAGTGGGTGGCTGAGTGAGGAACTTGCGTCGGTCAAACTTTCAAGAAATGGGAATAGATCTCGTGAAGCTTTTGTTCCACGATCCCGAAGTCGACTGAAGGCGATCTGGGAAACCTTTTTCTAGAAAACCGACGCACGAGCGAACGCCGGAGAACGTACGAGCTACAGGAACCACGAAAATCAAGCCGAGGATGAACGAGGAAGAAGGTGAACCTGGGGAAAAGCCTTCAGAGGGAACGCGGGTGGGACAGGGGGGCGGATGGCCGTACGGTTTTCCTAGATAGTTTGATAATAAGGATGTTCACAGATGGCGCACCTTGAGCTTGGACATTTATTAGGCAACTTTTCTCAATTCATTAGTGCTAAAGAATATTGTGGTTGGGTAGTGTGTCAAAAGAGCGACCGTGTTTGGTTCCGATTCGATCGGAACTTAAAAGAAACAATGAAATGGAATACTGCATCTGATAGATTTTAATGGGAGCACCTTGGAACTCCATGAAGACATGAAATATATTATAGAGGAACTTCTAGAACAAGGCACAGCTTTCTCATACTTTGTTGAAGACTTTGGAAGAGTCAACAACACAGCAAACACACTTTGAAGCACTCATGGTAGTGCCTTTACTTTGTTTAGAAAATGTTCATGTTGTTGGCTCAGAATTGTTCGGACCTTGTTTCTTCTTAAAGAAAACGACAAGAGGACCTTCGACAAACTTTTGACCTTCGTGTTTTTAGGAAGTGGTACCCAAGAGAACCCTGCTCATATTTGAGTTTCTTGGAAGAGAAGACCTCAAGTCCAATAGTTTGAATGAAACAAAAACCAATGGTGACATATTTAAGCCCCTTGGCAAGAAAAAGGACGTTTCAACAATCACAAACCAAAAAGAGAAAAGGGGAGAAACGGACGGAGAGGGAAAAAGCAAAAAGGGATCCATTTAGCTTCATCGCGTTCCTCAAAGTTTTGGTTTCATTCCCAACCTCAAAGTGCAAAAGCCTTTTATGTGGTGGGACATAGGACCCTGTTTCATGCTTGAACATTCCTCAAACAGGCGGGAACATTAATGACGAAATCTGGCCCTGGTTTTGAAACGAATTTTGCGCATGGATTTTATGCATTTCATTCTGAATGTTCTGCCCTTTCAATATGAACTGTTAATAAAAAAGTTTCTTAAAATAACCCTTTTTGATTTTCTTTCGTCATTTGATATCTTGAATCAACCGGTGGATTTGTCTCAAGTCTATTTTTTCTCCATGTCGAGCTATTCTCGTTTCCTGTTCTAGCGAATGAATGTCACAATGGATTATACTTCCAAGGTTCAGTCAACATCATCTCTGCCAATGGGGGTGATTATGGGTCAGACATAGGGAACGAACGTTCTGAAGAGATCACCCCTGATATGTGGACAGCTGCCATCACGACGAATGTTTTTCTCTTGAATGGAAGGAAATATTTTGTGGTCAAGGCGATGAAAGGATCACTAGGAAAGAAAGGTTTGAGCTCAACCCTCTGACTCTCTTCATCCTGCCAAGAAAATCTAGAGCACCCCCAATGAGTCAAAGAATGGCAGTTGTGTTGGATTGGAATTAATAGATGATAGTGATTCAGTCGGAGGGTTTCAAGGCTCATTGTTTATGATTTGAATTTGGAGATGGCAAGTGTCATCGTAAAATGCTTTTATGGGAGAAGATATAGCTCACAAGCAGAACACTTGGCTGAAGTCGTACATCCCTCATAAGAATATGCATTAAAGGTATTTTCTAAAACCTGAATATAACCGTGGCATGTGAGAAAACTTTTTTAATTAGTCCGAAAATATTTTCTAGAGTAATTTAAATCGATCTGGAGTTAAATGGTTAGATTTTTTGCAAAATCATTTTAACTCAATTTTGACATTATTCTTTGAATGCAAAATATTTTGTCAAAAATATTGTTCTCATTCAACTGCTCGAATTGACTACATTCTAAAAGTACTCAAATCAAATGATTCAAACCTCACTTTAATGCAAACTGAAACATCGATGCAACTTTTTTATACCTGTGAGTTACTGAATCAAAACTTTTTCAATATATCACCAAACTTGGGTTACTGAAGTTTCTGGTCAGTTCGTAATATTCCAAGTAACCTCTTGTATATGGGCAAAAACGGCAACCCAAGTTATTTTTTTACCCCTGAGAATATCTTTTTGAGTGGTCCAAGAGACAATACCAAGTATTTCCTATCATCATTATCGTCCTCATCATCCAAGCCTATCGCACTATATGAGTACGAGAATGTTCTGTATCTGGTTTGAGGTTCCTCTTCTCGGTCTGAAGTGTGGGAAGACTGGAATCAAAGCGAGCGATTGGCAGCATCCAAGCCAAAGGTTTGTTGTATTCTCTAGCTTGTTGGTCACCCATACCAGCAGGCCCTCATGACTAAATGGTGTTCATTTGAATGTAAATTCGATAGGGCCGATTTGTTTCATTCAATTTAGCATTCGATTCCACCCGGGGAGCTTCAACAGGCAATGTTGTTGGCCATCTTTCAAATACAGAGAAAATGAACAACCATCGGAAACGTTGCAGAATATGGACCATGGCCATCACGCCAAAGAGGTAAGAAGGGTAAGTCGAATAAAAAACTGTATACCCGGTAATTAATTTCCGCGATTGAAATGCACATTTTCTACAAAGCCTCAGCGACTCATTTGAATGATGAGGACCCCAAGTACATTGTCCAAGTTGGATATGCAGATGCAACAGATGGTTCTTCCTCCCCATTCATATTCACATTCCGCGTTCTTCTCGTACTACAATCCAACAATGCGGAAGCCACTTCTCCCTGGGTTGGGCATGGACACCATTAGTGAATGTGTAGCTGCTGTCTCGGACCTCAGCAGTCATAAAACCCACAGTCTCGCATATATACGGTGGAATACCCAGTCCTTGGGTGGGTGAGAGTGAGGCTAGAAAGCCGAATGGTGAACCATCCCTGTCTTGTGGGACGGAGGCGGCCATCCCAACTGAATATGTCCGTACGTGGTAGACGGATGATTGCGAATGAGTCAAATGTTTTGTCATGCAGATCGAGGGTCACCAACGGGCGTTTCTCAGGCCGACTACCCCAAGGGGTGATGGTGCTTCTAGAGGTCACCAACGACCCATGGGAGAATGGCTTGAACTCTTCACTGTCCTGCCAAGTTCCACACAGAAGATGATTATTTGAGCTAAAATATGCGGAAGATGACCAACGTTCTTCCGCGTTCAATTGGGTCAACTCTCTTTCCACTTTACTGGACGATGATAAGTCTTCATTTTTCTCGTCCAAAAATGAGTTAGCTAGCCTAAAAAGCTATGGCTAGCTTTAACTAGTCGAGGTTGATCAAAGTGTTAGCCGCTTAATTTTAGTAAGAAGGCAATCCCAAAGCATTTCTGGGTCTGGCTTTGGCGAGACAAATGCTCTGCTTTCTTTGCTTGCTATTGTTATTGATCTTTTGATAGTTAATCTAACATGCAGATGAAATGAAAGTTTGTACCCATTCATTCGTTCCCCATCCCATTGCAATTCATTATGCTAAAAGTCTTGCTCACTCAACAACGAGTTTTCTGTGTCTGAGTAAGTAACAATTCAACGTTGTCTCGTGAAAATTGTAGTAGGTAGAATCTGGGCTTTATGTAAAGTAGGGACGACGGAAGAGTCCCTTTTGATCCCAAAGCCATCTGCGTCCTATTCCGAGTCCCTTAGTCAGCCATCCTGACCCCAAGGGATCAAACTTGTATAGAGAGCACAGTGGGGAAATCTCAGTGGTAGTATGTTGAAGTAGCCGTCGTTGGGAATCAAGGACCTAAAACAAAAGAGCCGTGTTTTTTGGTTGGGGTGTCACTGCTCCAATTGAAATGGATTCCAAGTCTGAGAGTGAGTGGCAAATGGACAAAAAGTCTCGTCAAATGGAACGTGAAGGATTTCCCCAACGGACCCGAACCGATTTGCAACGTGGGAGAGCGGCATAAAAAGTGACCCCCTTTGAATTTTGATCCGCTTCTTTGTTTCTACGAGTATGAGGGGGGAGGAGATCCTTGGACAAAAAACTCAAAGTGCATTCAGATTCGTGGTAACTCGATTTAGTTGGATAAGCTTTGCGCCAATTTATTCCCTTTTTTCGATGAACTAGATATTGATAGTGATTTCACGAAGTTAATTTACTTTGAGTTGTGTCAGGATCAAAGACTTGAACCACTTTAAGAGTCAACAATTTGGCCACTTTCTGCTGATTCAAGACCGCTTTTACAAATTCTTCTTCCGAAATTCGTCCATCATTGTCGGCGTCCATTTCGCGCATAGCATTCTCTGTTAGTGCTTTCTTGTTCTTGTTGCCTTTGTCCGGTTTTCCGTCATCGAGAAGGTGGTAGATATCTTGAATCAGTTTCTTCATCTCTTTCTTGGAGATCATGCCATTTCCGTTCGCATCGAACCTGAAAGAAATGACATTCGTTTTTGAGACGCACTCACACTCACTGTGGTCACCCTTCAGTTGAGAACACATGATCTCTCAACTTACACTTTAAATATTTGCTTCAAGTTGTCCTCGACAGATCCATTCGACATGATATACATAACAATCATAAGCTCCTTGAAGCTGATCGATCCGTCCCGATTGGTGTCGTACATGTTGAATATGTTCCTTTCTAACACGGTCGAATCTTGCTTCGGGAAGCACGACTTCATCAGATTTCGAAAGTCCCGCTTCGAGATCGCGCCATTGGGATGCTTCTCCAGGAAGTTCTCAAATTGAATCTTCAATTGCTCCTTGTCACAGGCGGTGTGCGCGGCCAGGAAATCCAGGTCTTCCTCTGACAAGTTGGTGTTGGTCTTGAGGCACAAAAGTGAAGACATTCCGCTTCGAAGAGGCTTTTTGATCCCACTGTCACAAAAGTTTGAGACGCTCTTCCGCAAGCGAAGAAACTTATTATTTTGGTTATCTCTCTCTGCCGTCATGAGGGAAGTTGATAAGAGGTTGAAGTGCACCAAAAGTACATACAGACAACAGAGGGCTTCGAGGTTCAATTTGGAGACATGGACGGGAACTTGTCGTCGTCGATTATGCTTTTATCAAATTCCAAGTCACTAACCACTGAACTAAAAATGAGATAACACTTCACTGGCTATGTAATCGGGAAAGTCCTCACTTGAGTTGACTCGATAGTTGAAGGTAGAAAACACTCGGGGAAACAAGGACGTTGGATCGATCCGCCGTTTAAAAAGGGTTGTTAAATATCAAAGAGAGAGAGAGAGAGAGCAGATACGTTTTCACAAGCTGGGAATAAAGGGTTAAATGACCTCCACCCTCACGATTCATCCGTTTAATGATGCGAACATCCCGGTTGAATCCGAGCGAGAGAGTGAAGCTGATAATGGTTATTCTTTGCCAGGCAACACTTGGCCCAGTTATGATCAATAGAAACATGGCTCATCATATGGGCCTAGAACCGGTATTGGCCGAGTGAATGTGTGTGCGCAGGTGTCTGCGTGCCATGGTCAGTGGAATGGATCTGATTGGATTTGTGGACGTCATCAAATGAAAACTCGTTATGGCTCTTTGTTAATCTTTTGCCCAAGAGGCTCGTATTCGTGAATTTATTGGTTGATATTCTCGATAACGCCAACGATCACAAGCATAACAACAACATCTAGAACTGGCATGAATATGTTCCTTGCAGCACTCATGCTGGCTGATCTATACCTTAGCCACTTTTGTTGTATGTAGTATACTCGAGTATGCATGAATGCCAATGGAATTTCGCATTTAAAACGAAGGGATGAACGGCGAAACTTCTCCAGTAATTACAGGCCATCCTTCATGACATTTTTCCAGTCTGGTCCCTATTTTCGAGCACCTCAAGAGTGGTGTCGTGATGATGAACTGTCCCTTTCCATGGAGATTTGTCGAGATATTTATCAGCACAAATTGAACAAAACACTTCTTGGTCGTGCCATGTTCGAAACGGCCAAATTGACTCGGTCCAGGGTGCGAGAACGAATAAGAGCTGGTTAAGTATGGATGTACTTTATGGTACCAAGACACTGTGTAGTAAGTCCCTTAATATGTACACGTATCTACGAGTAGGTTCTGTATGTGTGTTCTGCGTACGTACGTATATGAGTAATTCCTGGGAAGAACACCTCCCATCCCAACATGATCGGTGGTACTAGTTTCCAACCAGGGAGACAACCAGACATGTTCGACTGAAGAACGATGTGGTGATGGTGGTTAGAATGGTGGGGCAAAAGGATCCACCCTTTAAATGTGTTTTGTCGACGCCATCTTTACAAGCACGGAGATCGTGAGGTTGCTTTGCGGTGCTTTTTCCGGAGCCTCTTCGGAGAACATTCATTACTAGGATTCCTGTCTCGTTAATTCACTCCGCAGGTCACCACCAATACAATCCATTGGAATGAGACGAGTTGTGTTGGTTGAAGAAGGTGGAATGGACGACAATGTATGTATTGATGAAGATGATAAGGAAGGAGACTCATTTGACCTATCATTCATTTGCGAGTCTTGGCAAGAAAATGTCCTCTTGACGTTCGTGCAAAACCCTTGAACATGTCTCATTGACATACATATGTAATGTTTTGAATAAATCTACGCATTTCAAAAGCTCACTTTTGGTCAAATGAATGATACGTATTTTTTGGCATTTGTTCAATTCATTTTTAAAAGCGAAACTTTCAAACCATTTCCATAAGTTAACGACAAGTTAATATTAACTAATTTTATATTTACACATCACATTTCTGAAAATAAAATCTTTTATTTTGGAGGGTGTGTGTTCACTCCAAAATCTGCTGTGGATCATATCTCACATTATCCAAATGTAGAACACGTGAAGGGCATGGTGGGCATGTTTGCTCTAGAAACACTCGTTCAAAAAATAGTTGCCCCCCGTCCGTCCGTCCTGGAACCTTTAGAAGGCTCTTTCGCTCCCCTCCCTCGCACACTCACTCACGCACGCACCCACTCACTCACGTGTACCTATACACAACCATGCCGCATCTCCATGGTACATACATAGTTGAGTTTGTTCAAACGTCTTTGTGGGAAGCAGCCTAAAAATGGAATAAATGATTAATGGGAAATGTTTGTCCGCTCTTGGCCGGTGGTCACAATAGCAACCAGTCAAAGAAAAAAAACCAACTTCGCTCCATTCACCTACAGAAGAAGATGAAGGGGCTCCTTTTCGAACCCCGGAGACCACGTGAAATATGGGAGCATGAATTCACTCACTGGAAAATGAGACCCGGACGAACTAATTCCTACCCACTGTATGTATTAATGAACATTGGGCCGTGAAGATGCTAGAATTCATTAAAACACTTAAACCAGGCTTGCCAAATGTTTGCTCATCGTAAATTTATGGCCAGATTGGTGCTGTTCACCGTTGAGCAAGTGGGAGATGATGGCGACTACAATAACAACAACCACGACCACGATGATGAGGATGGTTTGTGTGGTTTGCCAATGGATTCCATTCATTTTTGGAGCAGAGAAATTTCTTTTGTCGCGTTGTAATATCTTGGACATGAATCGTGAGCAAAACCATAAACAATCGGACAATAGCTTTGACTTCTTCTTTAGGCGAGCAGGTTGACTCTGCTCTAAATCCAATTCCCTCTGAAGCGGTGGCTAAACCCGAAAACCAACTTTGACTCTGACGTTACGTTTTTTAGAACGCTCTTGGTGAACCATAATATGACCAATCCAATCGAGAGAGCTTCGAACTTAAACTAATCTTAAGATTGGGGTTGATGGCTTGTGTAGAACAAAAAACTGGAATAGAGAAAAGAGGAACAATTATGTTGTGAAGGATTACAAATGCACGCGGTATATCGGTTAAAAGTAACCACAGAAACACGAAAAAGTTGTTAAACGAAAACCGTTTGGACCTGAAATTCATTTGGCGTTTGGAAATCAAATTCAAAATTCTGCTCGGGATATCCAGCATTGTACTTTTCGAGGTTTTTTTTTCTGTTTCATGGAATGAATATTTACTCGAGTAACTAAAGAGGGCTTTGGGCGTCTGAACAAGCGATTTTTCACTAGTTATTATTGACTTCGGCTTTCAAATACGTCCAATTTCGACCGATTTTTTGAATAATTGCCCACCAGAGGCGAAATCAAATTGGGCAGACGGTCTCTAAGTGTTGCCGGAGCTGATCTGGCTTTACGGAAAGATATGAAAACTAACATCAAGGTCCCTTCCGTCTGTCAATTTTGAAATACCAACTCAAATGACTTCTAAATTCTTTGTCTGCTTCTGACATATTTACTTCATATGGAAACATGAACAACATCTATCGGCAGGGGAAGATTTTGTTCCAGAACAGCAATCCTGTGAACACAGATTGCATGGCCTCAGGTCAACAAATATCTGCCATTATCTCCGATTTCTTGACCAAAACGTGCTCATTATCGAGCAGCCTATTGGATGTGCGTAATTGTCTCAAATCACCTGAAGCTTTGAGACTTCGATTTTGAAAAATTGATCCCATTTCTTACAAGCTCTGATCGGTACGGAACACTTTGAATTCTGAGCATCATTGGCGGCAAGATACGTACTGTAGACGATTTTAGCCTCTTACTGAGACTCTTTTTGTTCAACTGAACATTCCGAGATTAGATTCCTCATGAATTTTCCAGTTTGCCATTTTTCTTGGAGCAATTTTAACACTAGCTCAATGTCGAAGTACGTACTTGACTGGGCTGGAGCCGGTTCTTGGTATGCCCATTATTGTAAGCACTTCGCCCATTGGTGGTGTTGGTCGTGTTGAGGTGGTTACAGTAAGTAAGTATGGGTGGGAGATGTCCAAACATCTCTCCTCTAACAGAAATGGTCAGCTTGTGATGAACAGTAGTAATTCACCAGATAGGTGTGGTTGGTTTTGTTATCTATGGTTTTTTGATGCTCCAATTCTGCTTGGGACTTTGAAGCAACTGAGGGACCATTTGACTGAACTAAACATCTCGCAAATGTCCCCTCATTTTTCGATGGGCTTACCTTTGTTGGCTCTTGAATGGTTTATCCTCTAATCGATCGATTTTGGTTCTCGATGCATCTATAAATCTGAAGAAGCTCCAGCCTGGAGCAAAGTAACCTTCCCATAAAGAGGTATGTTATCTCTGCTCAAGATTTAAGTCGGTCTTACTGGTTCGAGTCCATTTTTGAAGTGATGGTATGCTCGAGATACACTACACACACCTCCTTGGCCAGTGTGCTTATCTTTGGTTATGCTATCATAAAATTACTCTTAATTTCCTCACACAAAATATCGTTTGAGACGGAGAAGGTATTAGATAGGTACCATACGTGCAATGCTTAAGATGGACAAAGAATTTCGGATCGCACCCTGCTCATTCCGGATTGTACGGCTAATAAGACGGTTCTAGAACGTTCGAGTACATATACTGAACGAAGGGATGAGCACAAAGTAGAGGTCCATTCATGTGGGTCATCATACGTAGTTGGCCGGGTCCGAAGGATTCCATTAGCAATATTTATTTGCTTTGAAGAAATGCACTCATTCTCTCATCTCGATTGTGTTGGATAGAGCTCGGTGAGCGAACGAGAAGGGTGGAGTGCCCAGAAAATTGTTGATTTTCCCCTCATAGAAAGAAAGAACTTGCCATTGGGCACTCTTGGTCTGTCGAACCATGGACTGTCATATTTCAAACATGGGTTGGTTAGTTCTGCCTTCAAACTGGACATCATAAGAACCACAGACCAAGAAGACAAGCCAAAGAAGAGGGTGCATGTGTGTGTGTGAGTGAGAAAGAGAACCGTCAAGAGCCAGTGGGCATTGGTTTTCAATGATAAATATTGGGTTGAGTGGACCAGGGCAATTTCAGGCGGGAGTCTAGCTTCAAGCCATAAAATATGTCAATGAAAACAACACCTACGGAATATGATATGCCCGACCACTCGAGATATTTCCCAACCAACCAAGCTAGCTGCCAATTTTTGGACTCGATGCAAATTTGCTGACCTGTTCATGTAGGTTTGATAGAAGGATTAAACTTGTCAGGGGAAGATTGTCCACTTGTGATCGAGGATTCTAGGTAAAGCGTTCAACCATTGGCTCAGCTTTCCACATGGTTTGACGTCGTGGCATTTTTCAAGAGTTAGAACCCTACAGTTAAATGTCCAAAGCCAATAATTTGAGAGCGTGTGGCACCATAGGGCTCAAAAATGAGGAGAAGGCCCGTCTTTGAGCCAAAAAACCCAAAATTCGCCCCCTGAGGCTCGTCTTGTGAAAACCCGGTTTCAATTCCGAAATCTGTGGCGATCGAGATGAAAATCTTTGATCGATACGTGTGGCCAATCTCAATTGGTCAAGTTCGAAGAGCCGCGGAATCGTTGGGGAGAACATGAATGATGTGATTATCTCCCGATGGCATCTGTTATTGCGAACCAAATTTCATCTTCTCATATAATTGGAAAAAGACAGATCGGGAAATGGCGACGGATCATCTTTTGGAGTGCATCCAAAGTGTTGCCGATTTTTGAAGGAACCAACTCAAGAGGCGAAGAGAAAACGACCAAGCCCTCTTTTTTTCAAGTCCGTGTTAAATGCTTTGGATGGTCATGGCGTAATTCACTTTACCACAAAAGGTGAGATGAAAAGCAGAGATTTTTACCAAGCTCCAAATCGCCCTTGTGTACTGTACATTTTGGATGGTGGTCGACCACGACGAATACGTCGCTCAAGAACTAGCCATAAGGCACACACGCCATTCCTTACCACGGGTACCAACGTAGGATATTGGTGAGTAGTAGTGGTAGTAGTATGTGTATGTGTAGAAATGGATAGAGAGAGGGGGAGGGAACCACAGTCCGATAAGCCCAAATGAGTTTGGTCAAATTATATATGGTCATGCTTACTTGGACAGCAAAGGAACACACCCAAAACTTTGCTCATTTGGAGTACCGTAGAGAGAAGAATGGACGATGGGATGGATGGCTAGCTGCTGGTCTGCTCAAGTTTAAAGTCACATTCTCGCAGCGTTTGCAGCAGAAAAGGTGAGAGAACCAAATTATTCGCCGGGAATTAAGTTTTCTATTAGTTTTTTTTTCATCTTGGTGTGTGCTATGTGCATCCCAGTCTCACACCAGCCGACCACGCGAGTGTGGGAGAGAATCTATCAAGCAACGTTTAATCGGACACTCCATCAATTGGATATGCTTGGGAATTTCTCGGGTGGGATTTAATGAATACTTGTAGCAGCCGTTCGTACGGTCGTAGATATCTATCCATCCTCGTATGTAATGTACCGTCCATCCACTTGCTCACCGGTTACATCCGTGGTCTCCATATCATGCTACATACATACGTACGTACGTAGTCTATGCTCAGCCCTTGGATTGGTGGTGTGAAGCCATAAGCGTTTCATTTAAAGATTTGATGGAGGAACTGCGGCAGCGTTTGATCCGAGACGGCCATTAGTGACCCAACGGCAATTTGTCCGATGACCTCATGCTCATTCGAGATCCGCCAAACCAACCATGTGTCTGGCTCAGAGCATCCTTGGATTCTCATTTTGCATTCTCATGAACAATTAACCCCGTCGTTGATCAGACAACCAATGTGAGAAAATGCAATTGATTCGATCAAAGAGAGAATTGACGACATCGTTTCTTGGGAATTCCTTTAGGGAATACTTTGTAGAATGCAAAAGAAAACCCCGCTGATCTTTATGAGCAGCACTAAATCATGATTTGTTTGGTCCAAATCATCTGAGATGCTTGGGCATCTTAGGTTGAATGAAGCCGCCAACAAAGAGCCTTGTTAAGATCTAAATTTAAGGCAGATCATCAAGTGCATACGAGGCGGTGGTCAGACACTATTTATCACCCTGAAACCCTTTCATTACCTCGTTGCGAAGGGAACTCGATTGAAAAGAACAATGGATTCATTTCGGCCCCAAGATCCGTCCTTCATTGGCTATTGGTCTTATACCTTCTAATAAATAGCGTGCTTGGAAGTAAGTACAGGGTGCAAACTAGTTTATCTTGGGCCAAGTTTGGGTTCTCACGGAAAACCACCCAAAGCGGGGTCAGCTTTGGATCTTTTTCAATGAAACCATGGAAAATATGTTTTTTTCTTGAACTCGACCAACATCGTTGATGACACCACACTTTTTCGAAGGGCCTAATGGTATACAATACGTGTAAAATGGAGCAAACCACCCTTACATGAACACGAGATTTTTGGTGGCCACGCGGCTACTTTACATAGAAGGATCATTACCAAAATTTTGACATTTACATAATTCCTGCTCCAAATCATCATCTTGCATTTTCGGTGCAAAACAAATGACCTTAGGATCCAGATGTGAAATTCTAGATCAATGCTTACTTTCAAACATTTTATACCTCTATCTAAAAAAAGACGTTTTAGTCGTGTTTTTGAAATCAGTTTAATTAATTGACTTCATTGTTTGACCAATCTGAAGCTCAATGATTAGGTATGAATGTGTCATTTCATTTCGTTCTTTTCGATCATTCCCTCTTTCAATCTTTAAACCACGTGCTTGTCGTGAAAATACTCTTTGCAATTGTCTCTAAACTTTCAATGTTTTACAATGCCACGTGCAAGATGCAATCTAGAAACCCAAGGTAATGCAACAATTGGACTTTGAAGTCCCCGTGTCCAAGGGAGTAAGTCGAAGTCCTAGGGTCTTATTCCTCCGAAGACAAAAACCGTTTAGGCCCAAAAGAAGCCATTTGACTTCTCGCTAGCCTAAGGAGGGCATTCTCTCACAATCTTGGAG
This sequence comes from Tigriopus japonicus, assembly GCA_010645155.1. Lineage (NCBI taxonomy): Eukaryota > Metazoa > Arthropoda > Copepoda > Harpacticoida > Harpacticidae > Tigriopus > Tigriopus japonicus. The sequence continues at coordinate 6,175,528 of CM021314.1, forward strand.
ATGTTCGCGGTTAATGGTTGGGAGTCCAGCAAGATGGTTTCGGGGGGGAAGTCGGACGGAAACCATTGGAGATCTACCATCCCGCTGGGAACGAGGCCAGAATTTTATGCACATTTCTCGAACACATGATAAATGATGGAGGAATTGGTCATATTCATTTAGTGAGCGTGGCCTTTTGGGAGACGTCAAATCCGATATTTACCGAGAGAAAACAAAATGGTTGAAACCGCAGAGTTCAGGGTACAACTTCTCAGGTGTTTTGAGTTTAACTGACTTAGTCTCCGGAATGAATTTGGAAGTCAATAAAGAGGAACAATTTATGGCCAAGCCATGAAATGAGATCAAATGGTAAGTAAGCATCTGCGGACTCGATATCCTCCTGGGAATCCGTTGAAACCCAGACAAAGTTTGAGATCATGTGAAACTTGGACTCCATGCTGACGACACGGGTCTTTTTTTCTTTTTTGCTCAAATACACAAACATTCCTGGTTCAACTTTGATTTGGCCGCAATGAACAGAAACTACAATGAATTCGAATTGCCTTCTCAATGCCGACCCAAGATGCATTATAATCTCTCAAAGATCCCTATTTAGAACAAGGAAGATGCGCCCGGTTCAAGTACGCGCACCGCACGCACTTATGTACATTTGAATACTCGCATCATGCAATACTGCGACTTTTTGCCCCAAACAAAAACCTTCAAGAAAAGGTCCCCTAATGACCTTTTCTTGAACTCATTTTTTCGTCAAACACGCTTGCATTGACGGAGATTCGCACGTATTTTCGCCACCCAAATAGCTTAAAGCGTCACCCGTGACGTCATCAATGGCTGTACTCTTTGGCTTTGCAACGTACGTACACTTGTAAATATTTAACATTTTTACGCTATGATTTGGATTTGAGTAGAATTTGGGCTGAATAGACATCCATGATGAGATAAAGGGCAATTTTGCACTGTATTTAGCCATCATGCCCAAAGGTCTGTACTCCAGTCAAAACAGAGTCATAAGATGCAATTTAAGAGCCCTTCCACCAAAGCACAGTTCACACATACTGCCAATACAACTACATACTCAAGTGCAGGTGTCGGCAACCACTTTTGGATCAAGACCCGCCAAATTTGATTTTGTGTTGTCAGGGGCCAACCAAACCAAGCAGACGTTGGTAAGTTCAGGGGCCACAAGTTAACAATCAAAGAGCTTTGGGCCCACGAGTATAGTACTATGGATGGCTCATGGGCCCACTATTTTGGACTTTTCCCAAAGCTTTTGGACCCACTGGTTGCCAACCCCTGTCCTAGCATTTGTTCACATATAGAGCCAGCTGTAGGTACTGAGGATGCGTGGCATTGAATGGGTAGAATGCATTTAACATGGTCCATATTTGAATGAGTGTTCGCTTGATGAAATGGAACTTATCTCAACATCGCACTCAGGCCATTGTTTCAGAAAAGTGAATTGGCCAATGCACACAAAAAGTCCAAGGGTCAATCTCGATTGTTGAATCTTCTCGATGTGCACATTGTGCAAAACCGTGGATTTACTGTAGACTTGCTCACTGTAACAAGATGATTGTCAGGGAGACATCGTTTAATGTTGAAACAACTCTGAATCCACCTCTCTAAGTTTTTCTCTTGAACACTAGAGATGATTAAAATGGCAATATGTTACGGTGAAAAATTCAACACCAAAATTAGTAGAAAATATCAAAAGTTTTTCGGACCTTTGCAAATATTCCTCATGGGGGGTACAAACAAACCTAATTAATTATGACGTTGAGCCATTGTCAGATAACAGAATTCAGGTCTCTAAAAAGGCCTTTAAGTACATAGAATACAATTGTTTTCAAACAAAGCAATGCAGTCCAACCACAACTAGTGTTCGCTAGTGTTTGTCTTAGCTATGTTCTTTTAAATTCCAATGCACAAAAATAATGCAACTTACACACCTGATGTAACTCTCTCAGTCGGCGTTAAGCTTCTTTGGGTCCTCCAGTTTCAGCTTCAACCAATTGACGTCCAAGTGATGCCCATTCCCAAAATGGTGGCTTATGTCTGAGTCATCATCTCGTCTTGAGCTCTCGTCATTTTGCCTGGGTTTAAAGTTTGAATGCATCTGTTCAATGCACGAGGGTAAACAGTTAAAAAAATGTTGGCCCTGTTCAAGAATTCCTGTAAAAATATGTGACAGGCTTATAGAATAGAGCGGTTATTAGGTAGTTCTCAGAGCTGCCGCGTCAAAACATCAAGCCATTATTATCGGCTCCGTCGGTTTAGGTCGAAGTTCGTAGGTACTTGCTAAAAGCACGCTGCATTTGCCTTAAGCATCCATCCAACTTGGGCTGGTCATCATTAATCTCGCGTCTGAGACTTGTCAATCAACGGAATTCGGCACACCTAGACATTAAAAGAGCCCCCCATGAAACCTGAGCAATGGCGGTAGATTTCCTACTCATGTTTGTAGATCGAAAATGGTAGTCCGAGTAATTTGAAGATGGACCAATTGATCTTGATTCAAGCCAGGTTGAAGTGTTTGTTTGAAGCGTGGACAGAAGCAAATTTGAATCTTCTATATGGAGTTCATCTTTGTCTCATTAGCATATTGGGGCACGAATTATTTTAATTAATGCATCCTCCACGAAGGCAGGAATGTGTTTACCCATTGCCCAGTCCATTTTGGGTGGCTGCCACGAAAGATACAACGAGGTGGTGAATGGACACGGTCGCTGGAATATCTCAGAAGATATTTAGAATACATAATCATCTAGCTAGTTCGATAAGAATTGGTGAAACTTCGACATAATGGGAGAGAAATTCTTTCGTCGACATCTCCTCTCATGTGCAAGATGTTGCCTTTGTTGGAAAGAAGATGCTTCCGAATTGGTCTCACGCAACCTCTGATTAGCGTGATCAGAGGAGCTCTCTCTCTTCCTCTGTAGTGCAATGATTGCAATGTTTGAATTGAAACCGTCAAGGTATAAATCGGCAAAAGCCTGTCTTAAAAGCACAATTGTCTTTGACGTTGATTTGAGAATAAAGAAGCACGTGGACAAAATTGACAAGCATGACCAGAAGCAACAACCGACCATTTTTATGATGCTTGCACGTAACTAACCACTATCATCAGCGAGTATCAAATCGTCATTTTTGTCGCTAGAACCATATCACTGTGTTCAGTAGTAGCAACTCTTTTGTACACATGATGATGCCTCATGTAAGCCGCACTTGTTCATTGATTACTGGCCATTTCAGTCATTTCAACGTGTTCGGTCGTGCTTCGTTGATTTTCTGGACATTGTTCAAATGGCATGTTTAAATGAGAATTATTGTTTCGTTGTTTATTATGTAACAACACTTGTTGAGTCTCCAAGTGGATTCGTAAATCGGACGCAAGATGGAACTCTTACCAAACGCAAAATGGACTGGTCCTAAAAGATAACTTGAACCGAAGAATAGACGTGCATGTCAGTAAACATTGCTCATTGGATGCTTGGAGACAGAGAAAGAGCTAAATTTCTCCTTTGGAGTTCCCTCAAGGATGGATGATGATCTTGAGTAGACAAAGAAAGTCTTGAAAAATTGCACTCGTCCTCGAAAGTCCTGTTTGGTATGACTCGATGAGCTATGTGCTTATGTGACTGTGAGTGTGACTGGTTGACGGTGCGACTAGTGGATGGTTTTGGCGAAAGAGATTCCTTTTCCCCGTTGGTGGTATATTGGTTTTATATTTCGTTGTTCTTCTCTTCGTGAAGAAGAATCTGGCTCACGTCGACCGAAAGTATTGGGCTCTGAATGAGAGTCGTTGGGGAAGCGATCAAGGCAATTATTGGTCGATATGAAGAGGAAAGGATTACCAAATAACCCACCAAGATGGTCATCAATGTGTATGAAGAATCCTGCACTAAACACCAAATCGAACAATAATTACAGCTGCCAAGGTCAATCAATCCCTCATGACTGGCCATGGCATCAAGCCCATCCAAGCTCTTTTTACTCCTACTCTGATCTCCATATTGAGATTTCTAGCTCACATTTCTTCTCGAGGGTTGTGGTCCTCCTCGGGTGAGCATTCCAAGAAGTTATGAGCACTCTCTTGCTTCATCATCAACAACCAGGTTTGGGTTATGGTTTGTATGTATAGACCCTGGCGTGGACAGATTTATGGATGTTTAATTTTATTGGCGATTGAAGTTATGGTTCAGGCTGATTGACCAGCGAAAATTGATTCTGACCAAACTGGGCTTCCAGAATGCCTCCGAGAATACCATTGGCACTGAGCCAAAGCCAGAACCACCGACCACCGACCACAAGGAAGAATATGTAGAAGACGAGAAAAACAAAACTGTACTACCCAGAAGAGCCCTGCTAAGATTCGTGTGGTCTATGATGCGATGAAAGATACTCTATATGTAGTGCGGTTCATCCTCCTGGGAAGGCGAATCTGAGATGGGGTGCCTTCCTAGTTCGATGGCGATTCAAGCAGGAACGTTAAATCCAAAGAGACTCGTAAAGATCAGGTCAAGTCGAGTGTGCCTCGATTAATGTCTCTTAAGCCTCAATAGTTCGAACCACAGCTCGGTTTCGATTACCAAGTATGCTCTTCCATGCCTAGTTCAAAGGCCGAAAGCCCTCCACAGAGTTTGTCAGTCAGCAATGGACTGAATCAGGTTGGGTGCAAGATTCTGCTCCGAGTGGTTGGTGCATTTGGTCTCCTTTGGTGGTCTCATGCCGGATATGTCAGATATTATTTACTTGTGCACTAAATAAAGAAACCCCGGTGGAAAAAATCAAAGTAAAACTTACGAGTCCATTTGTGCAAAGTGACACGAGTGACCTTTTTCTAGACCAGGTTCTGGCCAAATGGTACAATGATCCACTGACTGTGGTCGTTTCAGATGACGAAGTTGGTGATCTTCTCGAGTTTCAACTGGAAGATGCAACATGGACAATAAAAATGGGTTAAGACCAACAAACAACCTTTAAAGTTTGCATTTGGCGACTGAGTAAGAGAAAGACATCTTAGTAGGTGCCATGAGGCCAAAGGGGTGAATACGTACAATACTGGGCTGCTCAAATGCTTAAGAGGTTTGTTTCCTTCTCGACTTAGTTGTCCAAAGAGCATAATAACTCGTCTTTTCAACCTTGTACAGTAGAGTGTATTGCGTATTGCTCTTCGTACGTACATTCTAAGTGCACATTTCGATGAAGAGGAGTTGAATGAAAATCATTGCTACTCGAGGACGGTCGTAGAAGAAGAAGAAGAAAGAGAAGAAGGAATTTCATGCTGTGATCACTCTGTGGATGAATCAATTGATTTTTGTCTGTGAAATATCACTTTGTTTCTGCTTGTCCAACTCATGTTTCAACCGCGATCAAGGTGATAATCACTAAATCAGAAAATTGGCGCAACTCACGAATCACCGGGAACGACTCGAGAAGAAACGATGCTGCGATACTCGGGAGGATGGGCTCTAGTGGAAAGAAAGCATCATCTAGTAGTACACACTCACAAGTTGGAATGTTAGCACTCAGAAGGGCAAAAATGTAATCTAAGGTCTCAATCAGGTACACCTTGAAGAAGAAGATGATGCTATTAGTTGCTGGGAAGGTCTTTTTTACTCCTTTCTCCGACGCTTCGTGCTCACCTTTTAATCATGTGGGGGTAGTTGAGGCATGACCCAAAGTCCTCTTCATTGGAGACCTCATGCCGAGGACAATCATAATGAAGCCTTGCTCCACGCCACCTCAAAGCTAATCTATCAACAATACATTGTTAATAAGCCAACTAGGGTAGGACGTTATTTGGTACCTTCCTTATCCAAGACGTCAGTTTCGCTCCATTCGACTACATACCAATTCTGAACTCGTCGACGTTTTGCATTGCTTCAGAGGCCAACCAACCAACCAACCAATCATTTTCCGTGTGCATCATTGATCACTGCTTTGATTCCGAAAACCAAGCAAGGGAGCGTTTTTAGGTACGTTGCTAATAAATTCTGTCAGGGGAGAGATTTTGCACAGTGGAATTCTAATTTGGACTTAATCAGGAACAATATGCCCGAGACCTTTTAATGAGAGGTGTGAAAGATGTTTAGAGACTTGAGAAATGGAACTCCTTCAAACGGATCATTAATAATCCCGCCTAAAAGGGGCTCGGAAAGGATTTTCTCTTTCAATCAGAGTCTTTAGTCGACGACATCTCACCTCGTCAGTTTTAACTCATCTTAAAAAAACCTACCTGAACATCGATTTTTCTTCATTTAATTTGGTAAAGAGGAATACAAAGTAAATTCCTTCGTCCATTAAAAACGTCTCAATTTCCAACGTTTTTTGGCGATGCTCACTCTGTGGCCCTCACAATCTGTCTGACTGTCTGAGTGTCAACCCTTGGCCTGTGGTCATTTATATAGTTGTCTCTATTTGTCGCGTCTTTTCTTCTTTGGTCTCCAAAGAAACGATTCTCACTCAAGCAGTCCGAACTTGGATTTACTCGGGAGAGCTTTGACCAAAACAAGATTTACGGCGTGTTGTCATTGACTTGGACAGTTTGACTACTTGTCCACCAATTGACGTAAATCATTGTGTCAAATATTGACGGACTAGGCCTTTCAACAGGTCAGGCACTCCTCTAACTTTCTTTATGTGGATGGCGTGGGTCTTGGAAAAAAATCTTTAGCGTTAACCATTAGACATTCCCTCTAGGGAAAAGAAAGACCCCTGAGAAGGTAAGATGTGAAGGTTACTTATTGAAATGTGTACCCACTCTGAAATGAGGCATGATTGCCACAAGATTGTCTTTAAAGATCTCTTCTCGCTTTGGAAAACCGAGGAAAGAGGAGATTGTAAAACCAGTGGACATTTACACATCTTGAAAGCTCGAAAGAACCCTCCTCCAAACAAGTGACCACGTACCGACTCTATTGGCGGGTAGATGGATGAATAGATGGATGGACCCTCGACGAGTCAAACAAAGACCTCAAGCGAGCCCAGAAAATGACCACAAATTGACCACATTGACAACTCTCTTTGAGGATTGTCGTCGAAGACTCTCGCCGAGTTCGACAGTCTTTGACAGCAAATCCTTTAGCCTCAATTTATAGGAACAGGTGGGAAAAGGCGACTGGCGATTGGGAAAAGATTTCTTGGACACAACAACCCAATCTGAATAATCAGGCAGGCACATTCTAGCTCCCTTCTTCTTCTCTTATGCTATTCCAACCAGTCAGCGAGCCAAATCCAAACCAATTTGTTTGAACCAAATGCCCCATCAAGAAAGTATCAAGACCAAAACTGAGTCAGCACAAGAGCCGGCCAAGAAATACAACCATCAACGACGACAGAAGAGTCAAAACCAGGGCAATCTTATCAACGACCTTGACTGCTCCAATGAAGTCTTGACATTTGGAGGCAATTTGCTTCTCGCAGACTTCTAATCTCAAGTTTTGTACGAGACCAAGTTCGCGGTACGAGATGAGACACTCACAAGAGGAAGAGAAGAAAAGCATCATTTTCATGAATGCGAGTGCAGCAATCAGCACCTGATTTCTATCAGGCATGATTACTACGCCATGTCGTTGAACGATCTTGAGCACACGACAACGTCATAGATGAAGGGACCTATCCATTACTCTTATTATTCCGATGAGAATAATAAATAGGCGGGTGAAAATGGCATCACCATTCACCACTTACTACAAGCATACAGGGTTATCGGGGGCTCTGCTCTGTGAACGACTCCGTTGATTCCGAGACAAAACAAAGGTCCCTGAGAAAGTTCGAGCACTCATTATTTGAAGCAGACAAGCATCTATTATTATCACTTGACATTCATACACTCTGGAATATGGCAAGGCAGCCACTTGAATGATCATCTTTTTCAAGCCACATTCTCTCCGAGCTCGTAGATCAAATTGGATGGTTCGAATATTCGTAATAAAATGTCTCGTGCTGCTTCGTTGGGGAGGTACGTGGCAATCATCGGCTTGCCAAAAGGTGTAATGATGCTCTTATATGGACCAACCAGGCACACATTTCATTTCCACTCTCATCTATCTAGTGTTTGTGGCCTTCTATGAAATGCTTATTGGTGTTCGGTGTCAATTATTGTCACCCAAAAAAAAGGTCTGCCCCTTGGTTGATCTACGCCGATATGAACTTGGTATGTGAAATTCGGTTTCCTTTTTCCAATTGAGCGATCGCTCTTCCCGCTTGCTTTGAGTTCTGAACAAAGGAGAGAGCATGAATTATCTTCATCCAAAGATATGGCTCCATAACTACTTGAATGAGAGTGAAGAAATCTAATTATTTATGTATGCATACCAATGTGACGAGGGCTTCAAACTACACATACTTTTGTCATACAGGAGCCGAAGATGAGGAAGGAGCTCCTTGGAATTTTGATGGAAACCGTCCAATCTCTCCATTTACGTCTTTTGTCTTGATTCAATCATTGCGCGGTTCTTTCTCCCCAAATCCATCTTGTGTAACCTCTTTCAGTCGTGTTTCTAAAAGCTCAAGATCACAATCTGAATCAACATAGAATGTAGAGCGCCGATTAGTCAGTGTTTGTACACATACACAACGCATCTGTATTCAAACCGATGGAAGCACCCCTGCCTACCAAAGAAAATGGCTGATTTACTGAGGGCATTTTTGACGGAACAGCTGTGCACTCTTCAATCAAGTTTTGATGCATTTTTGCATCCACTTAATGAGTGGTGAGGAAAATAGGTCAATTTTTGGTGTGTCTTAAAACACCTGCAGAAATAGAACTCACAGCATTATTTTCATGGAATCGAGCTCATCTCATCATCATCATCATCGCGAGTTTGGCGTACATGCCCACGAAGTTTGATCATTGATTGACGAATCATGTTTCCTCTGTGCTCAAACCGACAAGACAACCGTCAAAAGAAAGACGGACTTTAATGATCTTCAATGGAAAAGTTGTGGAATGGAAGATTCTCTTCTTCCCTTCAGGCAGTTTGGTCATCATTGCCCAACTTAATAGCACCAAATCTTGAGTAGCATCCGTTATGGCCGATTTAATTTTCGTTGATATGAAGCTCTCAAAAGTCAAAACGAATCATTTGCTGGCTATTTTTTCCCTCTCCCAAGTTGAAAAGGGTCTGCTCTTGTGTTTTGTGGAGGGTTGGATCAAACCCAACCTGGCTACTGTTTTACACACAATGGTCACAATGTGTCGTGACTATTTTTGCACGGCCCCTACTTACCATCCTATACCGTTGAACATGATGATCCTCAATTTCGAAAATTTAAGTTTTCAAGCGAATCACGTGTTCTGATTTGCTAAGGCTGTTGGTTCGAAGTTAAACAGAGGGTCAGATGTTAACTGAACTGATTCAAATAGCTCGAGTAAACAAAAAGTACAATAAAAATTGTCATGCTCAAGTATATCCTTTGTACATAAGCTGCCTTTAAGCACGGCTAATTTACTAAGATAATACTTGCGTGTGGTTATTTTGACTATACTTTAATATTCTCAAACGGCTATTTGAATTATCATGGTGTACATCCAATCTATGGCTTGCTTTTATGAATCCAATAACTTATAGAGGTTCAAGTGTGAAGAGTTATTTTTGTTGCTACATCAGTTCAGATTGACGGTAGGTTGTCATGATTGTCCATAGGATTAGAATTAGCCATTTGAGAAAAAAGTGGCTTGGAGTTAATAACGCCACTGAGTAAATTGAAATGGGCAGACCCAATGAGGGTAGAAGTGGGCACCCAAATTATAACCATCACAATCTTGGGAATCATGACAGCTCAAATGGAAATAAGTCATGAGTAGAAAATTAACCAATTGCAAATTGCCACTGGGAGTCTCTCTCTGAATGAGGAAACATCACACCATTGCACTCAATCCAAATGAGGCCGCAAATTTCGCGGTATTGGGTCCAAAGACAAATCAAAGGTTTGTCGGCAAGGATTTGTCGATTGAAGAATGACATGTAAAGGTTATCTTCCACTTTAAGCATCAACGTCAAATTTGGTCAAATGGCGAGTAAAAAAAAAAAGAGGTATTTCTTTGCAAACCATCGTTAACAGTGCTCAAAGTCAGCGGTTTTCCCAGAAAATTGGACAATTATGATTGCAGTCATTTCTTTTATTCTCTGAAGCTCGTGGAATGGCACAACAAACGAGTCTTCGGGCTTCCTCACCATCCTACACAAGAGACTACTATACCTTGTACTTGGTCAGATAGGCCATCCATTTACTCCATTCAACAGGCTACCGAAGTCAAGAAAATCAACCCACCCGTCCAGTTTGCAGCGGGAACTTGGTGCTTCGGTTTTGGCCAGATTGAAATTGGACTTGGAGAAAGAGAGAGAGAAAAAAAAGTCGTGAGGGCCGAAACAAGGAAACCACTCTCTCCTTAACCACAGAGCTGGAAAAACAATTTACCGAGGCACTATTAACTTTTACCCTCCTTCCTTTTAGCCCTCCGTCATTGTGATACCACGTAGAGAGGTCAACAATTTATGCCCAATTGAGGTCAAAGTAAGATTTATTCGATCTACATGGTCATTCACTGACATTTAGACCCCACTTGAGACTACCACTATCTAGATTAGTCCAACCAACTACAGGAAGCCAATCATTTTCTAAATGAGCTCGAAAGCACTACCAGAAAAAACGCTGTTGTCATTTCGAGTTGCCAAGTTTAGATAAGATTCGTGGACTCGCTCAGGCATTAATTTGCACTTCAGAGTTCGCGATTCTTCAAGTCAACTTCATTCATCAGTGTGTCATTGTTGGTCCTTTTGGTTTGGCTGATGATTGAGATACTTGGAAATCAATGCGGAGATATTTGAGTCCGATAAAGTGGCCATTTCAGTTCCCTCGGGCGAGGCTGAAAAATGACTTGTGCTCAGAGTCGCCTTGAGCAAAGATGACTTTGGTCAGCGTTTGATAAATGGTGGGAGAATGGACCCAATGTCAACACCCAAAGGCGTGGAAAAGAATTCGGAAACATCCAAGAAACACATTTGGTACTCTATTGGTCAGGCAGGAAGGTCAAGTTCTGGGTCGGAAAAATATTCCGGAAAGAATCGAGGAATTTTGCGGTCACTTCAAAACGTGGCGAGTTTGAGCACCTTGTCTTCACAGAGGGACGGATATGAGCACCATGGGGATACAGGGGGATATCAAGCAGGAATTTTCCAGTCCACTTCTTGTTCTCACGCCCTGTCCAGAGGGCAATATTTGTTCAGAAATCCCCCGTTTTCGATTCTAGAGCTACACCATCGGACTTTGTTTGACTTCCAATTCTGGCCATGAGCAATTGGATAGAGAAGTGGAATTTAAGCCTTCGTTGACAGATTTAGTTCAGTGCTGCCCCGGGAGAATTTCTCAGCCACAAAGGCGACATCATGTCGGACTTAAGGTCAAGGAGTCACCCAAACAAGCCGCAGTGAGAACCCCGGATGAACGAGAGTGCATCTCAAGCATTTTCATTTGACAAGCCACGACAGCCAATGGGTTGTGATCAAGGATCATGATGCCGACTGATTTATCAGGTGCTCCAGAGAATGAAGCATTTACTCCGAAATTGCTCATCTCACGGGTTCAGGGGGAAAAACCAAGTGCTGGGCTCAATTTTCCTGCCGAAGGGCAGAGTGCATAATCATGCAATGCGCCACTTCAACGCTCCGGAAATCTCTCGGATTTCCCTCCATAAAGATGATTACTTTAAGCTCAGTTGAGGTCACTTCGAACTCTCTCTCTCTCTGTCTATTTGCTCGGCATTTTCATCTCCGGAAGGTGAATTGTGTACGGTAAATACCCTAGGTTCTCATTTGATTGCAATTAGCCTGATTAGAGTGAACTTTTGACCTGCTACCCTCAGCACTCACTCCCAGTCTTCCCACCTTAGCCAGCCAGCCTTGAGAGGTAGTTTTTGGAAATCCATTCATCCTTGTTCACTGGATGCTCATAGTGTTCGTCCCCAGGCCGGCTTTCCGCCCCAACAACGTCATGACAATCATCATCGTCATCATCATCATCATCAACATGTACCGTGTTCACCTGGCTTCTGATGGCGTTCGTGGACGTCGTCTTGGCCGTCACCAAGGAGAAAACAAACACGAGATCTGCCGAGGCCTATTAGAGTTTTTGAAACTGGCTTGGCGTTAGTTTTGTGTGCATCCGCTTTAAAAATCCGCGTAATTAGCTCCATCCACCATCGACTGACACGGTGCACACATTCAAACAAACCGGTTGTTCATTATGTGGCTATGATGTACATCCTATTTTGCATGGTTCAATCATAAACCCTTCCAAGTTACTAAGTCAAATGTACAAACAAAAGCTTGACTCGGCTAATTGAAACATATCCGAAACCATACTTTTAAAGTATGGCTTACGTTACTTCATGACATTATCCAGGGCCTGACATTTTTGGCCCCCAATTGAAGTTATCCTCCTTGTAAACATCCTCGAAGAATGTGAGGCATTTTTGACGCGAAATGTGACACTGTTCTCTGTTTACCATACTCATAGTCGAAAAGCGACCCACATTTCGAGTAGTATCCATTGTTGAAATGGATGTAAAACTTGGGCAAATGGCCGTGATAGTTTGTTTGTGATCTTATTTCTCACCATCCGGCTAAGAATTTCTCCCGACGGAAGTGTGTGATGATGATCTGTAAGCTTAAACTTTGGTGTGCGGTGGCTGTCTGTTTAGTTGCGGTAATCATGGGCAATAAGAAGTTTTCTCCATTGGCGGAAAATCCGAATGGACCCTTAGCCAGGTTGGTTGGTTGGTTGGTTCGTCTCCCGCCAAGTTCAGCGTGTTCGTCAAGAGACGACACACAAACTACTTCCGGTGACTTGAGGGGATGTCGGGGGTCACAAAAAGATCTGACTCAGTTTATCACGCAAGATTTCAGACAAGTTGAAATTTGAATGAAGGAGAAAGTGATCTTGGAAATATGTCAGCCACACGGAACATATACCCTTCGCATACTTTGCACTTGTTCAATCCCTGTCCTGACATGAAGACCCTCGACTCTCGGCACCGGAGGTCATAGATAGGGAAATTGATCAATTTTAATCTACTCTACCATATCTTATTCATTTCAACAAAAGAAGCAGCCACACGGGAACGCCCTCTCACACCACCACTATCATCAACATCAACAACAACGACAACAAAAGCAACGGCGGGGATTTAGATTCGAGGATCGAGGGTACATTTCAAGCTGGTAGAATCATCATCCATCTTTTGGCAAGTTATGTCAAGAAATCCCCTTTTAAAGTCTTCTCCAGTTATGTCCATCTCGTCGAGGGCCAAAGTGAACCACATGTGGTAAAAAGATCACATTTCGAATTCTCGTGACTTCGTTGGTGACTTGAGTGCTCCTCCTCGAGACTCGTTGACTGACTGACTGAGTGACTCTTTGGACGCTGACTGGCCTGAAAGAAAAGATGAGCTGGCATCCAATCCGAGATCCTCTGTCAAACTTTGGGGCAGTCTGCAAGCATCATTACCACACTCTTATCTACGTACGTACAGGCTTGGATGTGGAATTCGAGAAAAAGTCAATTTTATGGCACAGCCAAACGGATTTGTCTCCGTTTATTCTAATGCCCTCTACTCTCCGGCTATTTCTACTCGAAGTGTGTTAAATAAAAGTAAACCTGCGGTGTCGGACGTGGTGGCGTAATGAACCCACATGTTGAAGAACGCAAATAACAAAATATCAAGAATCTCTCCTGCCTGAATCTTTTTGCAGCTGCTCCCGAAGTGGCAAAGACTGTAGTTCACGAGTTTGAGATCCCGCCAAAACTGAATTTTTTGAATACTTCAAAACAAAGAGGGCCAACGTTGTTTTGCGCCACAGTAAGTGAGTGAGTGTGAGATGGTATGAGGAGGCCAGGGAGTTACACCACGCCAAGAGTTAATGTATTTTTGATTTTGACCATTAATTTCTTCCTCCATGGATGGATGCTGTATGGCCCTACTTCTTCCCCGGAACAACTGGTGCCCAGTATTTAGTAAAGTAGAGCATGGCGTCGGAATGCTCAGTGGGCCTTGTTGAGAGCACCCCAACCGCGCAATTCAATCAAAAATGAATCATTTGATCGCATCATCGGCCTAAAATGATTTGCTTCGTGGCCAAACCGGCCTCCAAAGCTTGATCGTTGCTCACGATCGGGGAAAAATCCGCCTAAATAAGCAAGGATGGATGGTCATCTCCGTAGAATGGGAGGAGGGAAAGCGGCACAAGTCCTTCTTCGAGTTCTACGTACGTACTGTGCACCATCTCTCGTGCTCCTCCTCGATCTTTGCTCGGCGTTGTCTCAAGAAGATTCTTCAGGAATCTGGGCGTTGATGTAAGTCATAGATAAGGCAAAATGGGATCACCTACTCGCTTTATGATTCATGCTCTTTGGTCCAGATCTGTGAAGATTCGGGGCTATAGGAAAGGGAAGGCTTCTGATGTTTTCTTTGATAGCTTTACAATCATGTGCTTGGTGTATCCATTGTTTCAGAAATTCTTTCAGAGCTCTAGGGCTCGGTATGCAAGCGAGTGAATCCAAGTCCACTGATCGCACAGCAGGCAAGGGAGGAGAAGCATTTTCATTCACGCGCCATTTTTTTGTTCTTGTCTTGCAAAAAAGCACAAGAAGTTTCCCACCACTTTCAATTTCTCAGAGTGATTAGAAATCACCAAAAATCTCGGGCTCAAAGGCGAATTCGACGACCAAGTGTTTTCCTCCGGGAGAGAAACGGGCTGTTTTTCGTTCCACTAAAGCCGGGGAAGGGTCAGTTCGGTCAGCCAGGAAGTCTTCCTTGAGAACGAAATTCGGCCAATTTTAATGAGGCTTTGAACAGAGGTCAGCCGCAAACGAACGAACGAACGCGACAAGTGTCTTTGTGGTCAATTCCCAGTCATTCCAGGTCAATAAGTCTCCATCTTCCGTGTGTGGAAATCTCCTGCTTCCCTTTCTGTTCCTGTTTCAAGTCATTTTCCGTGAATCTCACATTTTTCCGTTGCCATTTCAGACGTTGTTCGTTGGTGACCCTCTCCACCCCTCGGGATATATAGTAGATGGTGGAGTATACGTGCATGGGGTTACACACACATACATACTACACCTAATGTACGTGGCACCACAGATGGGACGGGATGGCCCCAGAGCCGTTAGTGACCCAAGATTTGCATCACAAAAACCATATTCATAACTTCCTCATAGATTCAAATGCACTGGACCAACGAACAAACGAACGAACGGACGGACGGATGGATGGATGGCCAGTCGATAATACCGGTACAACAGACACACAATGTCCAATTGTCCATCTGCAAATCTGCATATTTTTCTTGCACTCCCCAATCCCTATAGATGTGATTTCATCGTTGGTCATCCGTTCAGCATAACTCAATGGTCCATTACTGCCTCAGGAAACATACTAGGTCTGACTGGACGTACTAGTAGGTGAAGGTTCTACCACCCACCCTCAAGCTGAGGACTTAAATGTCGTGGTCATTCACAGTGGGTGTCGCTTTAAATGTCCATTGTCCGAGAGACTTTTACTAGTTGTCCATGCCCCCCTCCCTCCCTCTCCCTCTAAGGTACATAATATACACACACGCATTTGAATGAGAAAAAACTTTTGGTCAAACGAATTGCCGTCCTCTGGTCCCATCTATCCATCCAGAGAGATTTGTTCGAATGGGAATCCACTTCCTTCTTGACACCCTAATGGAAGTGTCCGATCCACTATTCAATGGAATACAGATGGACACACTTGTTGACGAACCGTTATTTGACTACTTAATTTCAGGTCGGCTTATCTGCCCACAACTAAGTAAGAAACCATAAAAATCTCGGTGACAAATCCGAACCGACTTGATCCCTATGGAATGGATGGAAAACCTCCGAACATCCTGTTTGAAAGCTTAGTCCATCGGTTTCCAAGTGTTGCGGGAAGCTTTATTATGTCGCACAGCTTCTTCAGACGATCACCGAGGTCAACTTCAAAAGCCAAAAAATGGAGCAAAAGGGGGAGAAAAAGTATTTGAGAATCCGTCCAACTGATTCAGTCGTCGTCAGGATGCCAAGCTAGTCAGCTTCATACGTGGAACGAGCAACGATCGACTCTCTTGGCGTTGTTGCAATCCACAACGTAAGAGGCGTTGTTGGTCGACGTAGCACTCGGTTACGACTTGTACTCATGTGTTGTGTGTGTTCTGTACATAAGGATTGCTTGACAGGCGCTTTGAGTCCCAAGGACTGCTTGGTGCATGCAACAACTAACTCATCTAGCCAGCCCAGCCCTCGTCTAACAATCCCAACCCCATCAAATTTAACAGATGTCCCCTAGAGAGTCGACCATGTCGCTGGAGCTCTCGTTCAAGCAGTTTGACTCTCTCTCTCTCTCACTCACCTCGACATTCGGCCCTCAATCGTCTTGTCGAGAAACCACAGCTTGGTCCGGTCGATAGCCGATCTGAGAGCAAGCAAGCAAGCAAGCTCCACTGTGGATATATAATATGTATTTTGGACTTGTATAATACTTCTCCATCACCCTCTGGAGATGGACGCGAGTGTGAGAGGAAGCCCTGAAAAAACCGTCTCCCCAATTTGAGTTATGACCAATGTCATTCGCCCTCGTTGTGGCTTTACCCTTGGAATTAGGTGAGGAAGCATCCTGGAGAACTCCTTAAAGAATGAAGAAGGTCTGCTTTGCTTGCTTTTTCCCTCAAAGGGGAGGAGAAGAAAAAAGCCCGCGTCTATCATAGACAATGCCACAGATGAATCAGCCTTGAGGCTTGAGAGTTTTCGAGGTTTCGGAATCGACTGACTGGCATGTCTACTTGCTTGCTTGAAATGATTTGGTAGCCCAAATCGAACGAGCCATGCTTTCATGTCCAGAGGAAAAATTCGCACAGCACCAGTCCAGAAGAAATGAGGATGCCACCCTACCTGAGCGAAGCTCTGGAATGTATATGAGCGATTCACTCCACATAAGATAAAATGTAGGGAAGCCAGGAGGAATCCTTTCTCGTCCAAAAACCATCAGACGCCTCGTTTTAAAGTTCAGTGCAATGAGGGAGAGCCGTTTTTTTTATTAAGCTGAACAAGGTGGTGGGATTCGTTTTAATGATGATGGTTCAGTCGACTGTAATTAAGTGCAATTGTGGTCACCCCATTTCCAATTGGTCAGACAGTCAGACATACGTACACATCCAACCTGACGGGGCTTTTTATCACCACCTAATGCAGGAGAAGCACTAGAGATAAGATGAAGTCTTCCACGTCTCTTCTCATTGTATCTTTATCCTGAGCTTGATTCTCGCTACAGATACCAGCTGTTATTCCATTTGTCAAAAAAATCTTCTTGTCTCATTTTTCCGATGGTCTGGTCTACTTGATCCATTTGAGATTGCTCTCTATCAGTTCTTTTACTCGTTGTTCCACCACCAGAGGGCTCTTGGAGCCATACAGTCTGCTTTCTGTTCCACCATGTTCCATCATGAGTTCCATCTGCCGAGTGGGACAAGAAATGGAACATTTTGAGAAAGTCCAACGCTCGACGGATGCGAATTTAAATTTGGATTTCCGAGCGCACGCTATCAAATTGAGCAACCATTGAGAAGACGAAGATGCTTTCTTGTACGTAAAAAGGTTCCATACAAACCAACCAAGTGCAAATCCATCAGTTCTTTACCAACTTACCCTGGGTAGACTACATCCTCTTTCTAATCCTCATTTTTTGGTTCCGACTCTGACATCCGTTGAAATTTGAAGTCAAATAGCCAATGCAACCAAGTTTCATCCGCACATGTGGACAGTCGTTTTTTGTCGATGGCCATTGCCAATCACTAACTAACTTCCTAATCAGCAGTTAGCTGACTGGCCCAACAACCATTACACTTGTGCTACGGTGAAAATCTCAATGATGAACTGTCCAGCTTTTGGTCTAATTTTACGACATCAAAGTGTCATGATAGAGCTTGTATGAAACAGTTGAACACTTGTTATTAATGAGCTCGGTGTGACCGATCTTGATACGATTTCGTGACTCAAAGCCTTGAGTTGAAAAATAGACAGTTGAACATCTAAAAGACCTTGCGAACTTTGCGATTATTCTAGTGTGTGCTTATTTGTCTGTGTTTTGAGTGAGTGACCAACGATATCATGCGCATCAAAAGAATGCCGCAACTGAAAAAGGTTCACTTCTTCATCCACGAAGGTAAGCGACCATGAGGTTAGGGTTCGTTTCACAAAGATTGGAAGTTATAATAATTGGTATCCTTTTTCCGGGATTTGGTTTCGATATTTATAAACCGGAATTTCTTGCACTCTACAAGGATTTGAAAACGAACTGCCTTATAGTGGTATTTTAGCGCCATGGAACATTCATATTTCGAGCAAAAATCATTGGCGTGAAGCAGTAAACACGTTGTTGTTCATTGAAGACGACATCGTTGGTCGTTGGTCAGACTCGTCCTCGATGTGTTTATCCGTGGCAATAACCATTCTTCCTCGGGTTGTTATTTGCTCCAAATAGTCCCTGATCAACCGAACGAGAGGCGTTGACCAGATCGCGTTCATCATTGATTAAGTCTTCATTGTCGTTGCTAATGGTCACTGACATATTTTGAATGATCTCCAAATGTCAGTTAGCTGCCATGATCCTTCCTCCCCAATGCTTTACTGAGAGCTTCATTTTCGAGAAGACCAATGTGCATTGGGTTGACCTCGATTGGCCTTTCATTGTTTGGAAAGTTCAATGCGTTTTTGTTTGACTTGTAAGCGGTTACCACCGCAAGCAAGAACTTCACTCCGACATTTTCACATGACCAGTTGAACCGATTTTTGGTGGAGGATATCAATACCAAGACGAGTCATGGGAAAGCTCGTCTTGTGCGTGAGGATCGGTAATTGCCTTGAATAGTATTAACGAGCCAGTGAGCGAGGGGATTCACGCTGTATCAATCTTCGGAGAGTTTCTGGTCTATTAATGGTTCTTGACTGTAAACAGATTAGGAGACGAGTCCATGAAAAGACGATCTGGGAGCTGAAAGGACTATTGCGAACAGCACGGGCATGAGTACCACGGCTACTATCACTCCTTTTATACTATTATTACCATCATTCGTTCCTCGCTCCAATGAGAGGAGTGTGCTTTCATAAGACTGCCACTTGGATGATGAATACACAGAGAAAATAGATCATTATCCCATACAAACATCGCCACCACGGAACCATTTTCTGTGTGTTTGCCGTTGTACCTTCTCCCGCTCCGGTTTAACGTGGCCAAAGTTAGATACGGTTTGTTGACTGGCACACCATGACTTGGTTCCCAATCCCAAACCAGCTTTCTGATCGACTTGACATGGACCACATAAATACCAAGAATCTGACTTGGCAAGAAATTGGGAACAAATCACCTCCGTCAAGAATTTATTGGGGAAAAAGCGAGGTCAATTTAGATGATGGAGTGCTTGCTCTCTTTCTCGTTCTCGTCAAGTCGGAAACTCAGAATCCGTTTTTATTGGCATACAACACACGAGAAGTACCCTCGTAGCAGTCATCGTTGCCGTCCCAAAGTAGCACCAATAGTTTACCGAACTGGCGCCTTCATCCGGGAGCCCTAATAGCGTCACTTTTTTTTATTTCCCATAATGACCACTTTTTAGAAAGGTATAATTTTGCATGACTTCCCCCAAACGCCCAACGGCGACAACGACTCGTGCCATCAAGGGGAAAAAGAGGGAAAAACGAAGTAAAACATCCACAAGTATCCTAGCTTTTCGGTGGTTAAATTCCTACACCTCACGTATCAAACGAGGCACCCCCATTCATATTTCATTTTAAACCACTTTGAAATTTGTATCATTAACGAAATCTCGACAGTGGAATGAAGCCCTGCTCTTGGACTGCATGAGTTAAAGGCCAACAACACTCCAAGGGTTAATTTTCGCCACAATGAACTCGAGTGTATGTACACGCAATCACTCTGCAAATATATTGGCAAAACGATTTCATATTTTCTGTCCCAATGAGGCCGACAACGTCCATGTCAATAAGGACCCGAAGTTCGATTCCACTCATGCGGACCACAGATGTGGATAATCTTCAGGGTCTCGAGAATAATACAAGTCCTTAATACAGAAATCACACGTACTATATAGTACACAAGAGTGGAGAGCTAAGCTGTAGATCGTCGAAATTTTGAAACAAATTTCTTGGAAGCTTAACCATATCGAGTATAAAATAGTACAGCTTTGCTTTTGCCGTTCTTGTTGTTGTCGTTATTGATACGAAACTCGCGTGACCAATAGCATTGTGACATATGGGTCTTGAGGCCATCGAGAAAAATTTTCAACCAACCACCAAGCGGGTGCGAGTAAGTCTGCTTCGTCCATGTAATGGCCTCAAAAATATTATGTGAGCGGGAATTGATCGATGATGGATCGACGATTTGGGTCTTTTTGCGGCTGCAAACTCGACGACAAGGCCACACATCCATCCAGCAATCCATCCATCCATCCAGGCAATCCCCAATCCATCCATATGGTACCTGTGTGCACTTTTTGTCATCCCCGATGAAATTACTCATACCGAGGTCTGAAATTTGGCACTAACCAGCCGTGATCGAACATGGCCACTTTTTTCTACCAACATGCTGGAAATTGAGCTAAAAAAACAGTCGAAGGCAAAAATGACTTTGGTCACAAGATTGCGTTCTTGAGTTGGCTTACTAAAGGTGGAACGAGAATGATGATAGAATGTAGAGTATCGGTTGGGAAATGAGATTCCCAATTGCCATTTGACACCCGGGTGGGTGTTCGTTCATTTGCGAGCTTGAAAATGCTTTTTTCCTACAAATTCCTGTCCCGACTTGCAATGTGGAATTTATTCATTACTCTTCACGCGAAGTCATTAAAATTATTGGAGGAAATGCACCTCCCATTCGACACCACTTTTCTGCATAACAAAGATAGCACAACACTTACTCCTCAGAACTGCAATTGAAAACTACTGCTATTTCTACTATTACTTCACCTGCATTACATGATGAGATCATTCAAAGAGAACCTTGGGTCGGCTATCAACCTCATTAACAGCTCTCATGTGTTTTCTTGTTTCGAAAATATCTTGCCTGAAAGATGGATAAGTGCTAAACAAAACGGCGAGATTCGGGCTCTGGGCTTGACGATTGGCAGTCTTTTGGCTGACTTGGATAAATTAATGCATTGTTTCTAGCCACTCAGCCATCCACCCACTCAATTCTTTTAATTTACCACCCAAAAGTCCGTCCATGTGTGAGAAACAGAGAGTACAACTGGCATTGATTTCACCTTGATCTACCCAAAACAGCGACGCTCAATAGATCTTCGTCTTGGTCGTCGGCTATCGCGTTTTTCTCGACCCCGAAACGAAAAATCCGCCTTTTCACTCCTCGCCCTGCTTGATCGACGAGAGGGCATTGATTGCACAAATTAATTTTCGTCGCTTCATTTCCTTTACAATGACGAATGGTCCCTCTGGTTAGGGCCCAAAACAGCACCCACCCCTATAATGGTGACCTGTTTGCGTGTAACCGGACAGAATCAAATCAAACTGAGGAAGTGGACAAGAATGTGAGAGTCTCTTTCCCCCTTTTTTAAACACTATTAGGAAGTGATCGCATATCAAAGTGGTAAAGTTTTGCCAATGTCTTTGGGGATCTGTTTTGAGTGCACCATCAAATCCAAATTAAGTTCCATCGTCAAACACCCGAAATGGCGACTTTTTACGTCTTGTTCGGCATTTCATGCTCTCGCGGAATCTTTGGGATTCATCCATGTTCCATGTTGGCCAGTTATCAGGGATGTATTGTGACAAAATCAGGTGCAATGGGAGATCAACATGATTTCATTCCTATTACATCGCTTTTTGTGCATATTTTGGTCGTAAATTCAGGACCGACGGCAAAAGGTTTGATGCGATTCGAGGGCCGAAGCAGAAAAAAGACGCTATCAAAAGTTCCGCCGAGGTGCATATCGGACTTGAACGGCATCACTGATGATGATAAGAATCCAGAAAAATAAGGTGAGAAGATGAGAGAGGCATTTTACGAGGTCACAAAAATCCATCATCGACTTTATTGACCGAAGAAAATTCACTCCTCTGACAGGCTCTAAGTGAATTTTCAAGCACCTCACTCACACTGAATTTCTCCATCATAATCGAAAAATTGGGGCTAGTTGGCGTTCGACCAGTTTGGGCGAAAAAGACCAGGCATGAAATTTAGAAAATGACTTCTTCGCCATTCCTGATCAAGTTCCAAATGGTGCTTGTATCCTTTGCTACACTTACGAGACGCGATTTAAAATGGTAGATGAATCATCTAACGATAATGGGCGAGTCTACTCCCAAGGATATGAGGTTGGTCGGTTGGTCGAGATTTGATCTGTTATTTACTTAACAAGTGACCGGACGAAGACCAAGAACCAACGGAAGTCGCTTCGTTCTGCTTCAATTGACGCATCATTGCAAATACCAACAGACAAACCCCGTCCGTCCGTTGGGTCAATGGCCCTGACATTGAAGTCAAATCGGTATCAGGCAAACGTCCGTACTTCTACTTCGAGCATGGCGGACTTTTTGATCAATGATAGAAGTCGTGCTGAAAGCTGACCTCTTCAACACAGCCGGTTTTGGCCCGAGCATAAATTGGCAAATTCAAGACCTTCCCTCCGGTGGTTGTGGATCCTTCTCTTGGCTGTCCGTTATTCTTTGTTTGAGTGAAATATGCTTATGGTCATTCTGCTGACAACGTGGACCTAAACTCTTTCGCCGTCAAATCATCTGAATTGTGAAGGGCCCTGTTGAACCGTACGCAGTACGTTATTGCCCAGCAGTGTCTAAGTATGCAGGCAGCAACACTCACTCCTCATCTCATCACCATGCCAAACCCTAAAGTGGAGTGGATGGAATCGATGCTGGTCTTGTTCATGGTGATGGTGGTGGTGTGTTGGAAAGAAGGCAGTTTGCCTTTTACCGGTCGTCAAGTCCTTCGTGGTTGACTTGCCTCCGATAGCAAGCCGAGAGATCGACCTGTGGGTCGCCTTGGAGGACCCCTCACCGACAATTCTAGATCGTCAATCATCTGAAATATGCGGGTTGTTCAAAGATTTGGGTTGGGAGAGCTGCTTCCTTCCCTCATCTCCCTGCTTCCCTCGGTCTTTCTTTCTTTCTCTCTCTCTCTCTCTTTCTCTCTCTCCCTTCCTTCTGACCTGACTTGGTTGGATGTCTAGGCAGTCATCATCATCATCCCAGGGAGACACCACAAACCGTGTGTCAGAAGAAGACCTTGAAAAAGAGGGTTGCGAAGGAGTTTCGCCAATAACATTGGAGAGGTGGCCTTCCCTGCCCCTGCTATCATTTCCAAGGCAACAACACTCCACGCATGCTTGTAGAGCCGTAAGAAGTGCCATCGACCTGAGTTGACTCGAAGAAAATCCACGGGACATCGTCTGGACTCGAGCCCCAACCGAGATGAAAATGGACATTACTCCCATTGGCTTTGGTGGATGGACGTGATGGCGGGGGTTTCTTCAACGCAACTCCCTAGTTCATGCCTTTACATCCCCCTAAAGAATTCGTTTCAAAGTTTTGATCCCTTTCATATGCCATTGAAAGAACTGACCGTTTTTATTCCAATCCATTTTTTAATCCGAAGGGTCATGGAGTAAAGTAACACCAACACATTGAACATGGTAGTAATGGTTGTTGTACTAGCACTAGTACCCTTGCTCCGATATCGTCCACCGATCACCCCTCAATTCACATTCCTGAACAGAAGCCTTTTGGAATTCAATTTTCAATGCCATCAGCTTAAACTGGCACAAAGAGATTTTATTGATTCCCATGCATTATATTATGCACCCAAAATGGACTCGTTGTTCCTTGTGTTATGGGAGTGGAAACAGAGCCAACGAGAACGAGATGGAAAAGGGAAATCCCCCCTCATTTCTCCATGACAATTCTCCGGGATCAATCGTCGTATGGACCAAACCGAATGGATGGAAGTCCACGTACCAATTCAATACCAATGTCATCCTGGCTTGATTTGAAGCGGGCTAATCAAGTTTTGCAGCAGCAGATGACCAATTTCCCGCGTCCCACTCTGTACCTCAATCGCTAAAGCGGAAGGTCTCTCTGGTACCAAGAGCAAATACGACATTTTGATGGTAGCAGTTGATGTTGTGGCAGTAGAGGTAGTAGTAGTGGTGGTAGTGTTCAAACGAGCGGTAGTAGCTTGCTACTAACGATCACTTTGATGCGGATGACTAAGGGTCATTTCTACCTATTGTCACTCGCTCTGATATCAAATGATGGAAGCGTTCAAATTTTCCACACGTATTCAAAGGCGAAGAGGATATTTGAATAGCCCACATGATTGAAGCCGCCTTTAATGTGTTCAGAGATTTGGACATCCATCCTGAATGGCCACCAGAGAGGGTCAACCCAAGGAGAAGAAAAAAGCCCCCGCTTCTCTCATTCCCTCTCCCTCTGTTAAGACCATTAGGCAACCTCAAGAAAAATAAGTAAAATAAACATAGCCCACATCTGATTGAAACGGCCGCTACAATAAATAAACGGAACATGCATGGACATGGAAATCTTCCAGACAGGTTTGTAAAAAATTCTTGTTCCCCGCACAAAGAACATGAGCCTGAAGAAGCCACGTCGAGATGTTTTTTCAACCGTCCAGTTTTGGCCCCATCTGATGACCTCCAAGGACTGCTGTGAAACAGACTGAAAATATAAAGAAGAGGCTTTTTAACGCGAATGTCCAGCTGCGAAGATGAAGAACGACGACCAAAACGACGACACAAGGGGATGATAGAATCAAAAGCAGCAACGGTTGCTTCGAAAAATATCCTTTAGAAAAGGGAACTCCTTTTTGGACACAGGGCAGTGAGTACTCGTCCCGTCGTGGAAAAAAAATTCCACACCCAATAATAACCCTACTGAATGGATGGATTAAGGGTGTAAAAAACCCGATCGACAGTTTTTCTAAAGCCTCTTTGCCCGGGTGGATTGTCCGGTAGCTTGAAAATGTCCCTTCTTTATGCACCCCTTGGATCCTTGGAGGGGAATCCAGAGGAGTCTCGATAATATGATGTACACGGAAAAGCTGGACGGACTAGGTGCACTGAATGGCTCAGGCAGAACCATGAAGAGATCCCCACATGCAGTAATACTTTTGCCTGGAACCTACTCAATATAGACTGCTTACCACCACCTGCTCTTCAATCAAACAGAAACCAGAGTCCAATGGCTTTTTTTCTCGCCAGAGACCCTTTCAGGCGGGGACAAACTATAGGGCATAACCAGGAGGAGGGGTGAGCAAGAGAGAAAAAACTCATATTAGCTGTTAAAAGCCCAAACAAAAATTTGTCACGAACTGGACACGAAACACTTTTTCCAGTTTGGTCGGACGAAATGGCTCCACCATCTCCGATCGAGTTAAGCCTGATAGAAAACTGCATAAGAAGATCTTGGACAGAGATCTTTACTGGACAACAAAGGATTCCCTTTTTTCAGGGACCAATAACCCTGTTAAGGATCAAATTCTTTGTGAAAATGGCTCAGAACAGATTACGAGACGCTGGCTTCAACATTCAGATCCGAAGCTGAGATGAGATGTTTTCGCCCTTCTTCCCTCCTGGAACGATCTAATAATGTCCAATATTCCAAGCCGTTGGTTTCATCGTTGGAAAACGAAGAAGACGAACAACGCTTCCAAGTTGTTCTATTCTCCGTTCTCTGGTACTCTTTTAGCTGGTCACAAGGGTGAATCGAAATGTGAAGTTTGGGAGAAATGCACAGAATGTGGAGTGGTAATCTGCTCGTTCTAGCTGGACTGAGCTTCAAGGAAAATAGTCAATTGTAATTTCCTGGTAGTATTAAGCACACTCCATCCACCTTTAGATGTGTAGTAGGTATGTGTGCTCTGTCACCTGTTCGCTTACCGGAGATTTTCGTGTCCAAAAAAAAACTAAATAAAATGTGGAGAGCAGCAGGCAACGAGTCCGAGAAATGGTAATTTTCGAGATAGTCATCTATGGCCAAAGATGGATTTGAATCTCCGTAGGAGCCTTAGATTCGGCATGAAAATCTTTGACCCCAAAGAGAATCATCATCATCATCCTCGCTAGAAATGGACAAACTCGCTCGCAGATCTCTACTCAGAGCTTCTGTTGGAGTGCCAACCTGCCAAGATATGAATATACATGTAGTACCACCACCGAGGTACCTGCTGCTCGAACATGGTCAAATCAAGCATGAAATAATATGTCCAAATCGCTCCCGAGAAACCAGCAGAACTCTCTCTCTCTCTTACCTCATCTCAGTCTCAAGAAGATAAGGTGGAGGAATGTACATATAGGGAAACCTCTACAGAATCCCATTTGCTCTCTACCTTCTACCACCACCAACGTCTTGGTGTTCTGGGCAAGCAATATGTTCATTGAGCATTCACATATGCCACCTCTATGATGAATTCACCTCCTTGGTCATCTCTTGGTCCGCCATCTCACCTTCTTCCTCTACCATCACCACAACCACCATCACTTCTTCTTTCTCGTCCCACTAACTCAAGATCGAATTGGTGAAGGAGCCAACTTGTACATCATTCCAAAGTTTGACAAGCAACAAGGTGAGGAGGGTCTGGTGGTCAGCAGGCCAAGTGAACCTTACGACATAGGTATACAATCTCAACCTCTATCATTGGGTGTCAAGGTGGGGATTTTTTTGACAGCCAAGTGGGCATTGACTTGAAGTTGGGAATTGCCTTTTGGACTGTTCGGTCAACAATCCGGACTCCATAATCCATTGTGGTCAAAACTTGGCGTGTCGAAATCGCCAAGATTTGAGCAACCCATGAATATTGGCAGCGATGAATCCAGTCCTGGCATCTCTTGAAGCTCGTCACTCCCCCAACATCTTCGACACTAAAGCAAATTCACCATCGCCAGAGTTCATTGGTCTCCACTTGGCCAAAAGAAAAAAAACACCCCGTGAACAACTTGAAGATGCCTTCTTGGAGTTTGGAACCGCCGAGGCAGCTGGTGTGACCTTAATCCTTTGAACGTACCAAGGAGGGTCGGTGGTCGAATCTTGAGCATTCTTTAATTGACGGGGTTTGAAGGCTTTTGACCGGTGGTGCGAGGCACATTCCAGCCTATTCACGGTCAGAGATTACAAAGAAACTTGATCATTTTCAATCCAATGGCCAAAGAAAACATGATGGTGCGAAAGGTGCTTTGGGACAGTGGGATAACTTGAAAATGGATTAGCCAAGCCTCCCTCACTTCTGAGTGGAACGCTTACTGGCTCAAAGTTCAAAGTATGCCCAATAAATCTGTAGACTGTGCTCGCATTCAGGGTGGTGAGCTATTCGATAATGCTGTGGATTTACAACCTCGGCCGATTTGGCCACATCTCGTGGATTCATCCCTCCAAACACCCATACCGAACTCTCTTTCTTTCACACACACTCGCAGAGACCGATCGAAGGAATGCCTTAAGCGGTCTAAGCATGTGGCCGAGATCCTTGATGGTCAGTGGGATTGATCTTGTTTGCTTAAGACCAGCTTGGATTTTATGGCTTCCACAGACGGACAGTGGAAAAGCTCACCCAGGCGATAATTGCTTCGACAAATGCTTGAGATGGGGTCAGATGATCCAATAGAAATGGCTTGTCGCTCTCCGAGACCGATTTTCTTGGGGGGTAGGCAAACTATGCGGTGGTAAAAGTAGAAGAAGAAGAAGCCATCAGCTCCTTGTCAAATGTATTGGATACACTTTTTGGCCAGAGCTGGAATGAAACCAGGGCCTGGTGGATTCACGGACCAGACAAATTTGCCATCACCCACTGATGAACGAAGACATACGCAGCGCGTGCATAATTTGAAACTGGAGCTGCTCTCCCCTCGCCAAATCAACCGAGTGCCTCCTCATGTGTAGTAAGTACTATGTATGAACGTTTCGAAAAGAGGCCACCACAAATTCAAATGGAGACAAAAAAGAGTCAGAAAAAATGTGTCGACGACCACGACGACATGAGTTGATATGGGAATGTTAATGTATCATTCTCATACATCACGTTCAAGCATCGTGACATAATTGAGTTTCTCTTTGAAAGCCAGTGCCGGCCAAACCATGAAGAGGTGATGGTAGTGGTGGTGGTGGTGATGCCATGGTTGCTCATTCTCAACGTAATCATCCTCATGAGATTCGTCCAATTTTTTACCACTCCTCAAAAAGGCGGATACTTAACTCGATCGAGATCAAAAGGGCGCTGCTCACTCGCCGCCTCGCTCCTCTAAGATTGGCTCTGGCCAAAGACGTGATGTGATGATGATACTCGGAGTACTATTCATAATATGTACTGTATGTATAACCACATTACCCTGGAGAGCTGGGGGTTAAAAAAAGGTGATGATTTCAGGCCATATGCAATTATATTCAAATTCGTCAAGATGAGAGAGCGGGCGACTTGTCACCCAAAAAACCGCTTCAAAACAGGGCAACTTGCCAAGGATGAAGAGTACCTAAGGCATTTACATATTTCCCTCTTTCGACCGTATTACGTTGCATCAGGGGTCAAAAAGATAGAAGGGTTTCAATTGAGATCTCCAATACGTTGGCAAGACAAAGAAAGTTTGCTAATGAGAACAAGTTTAAATGCAACCTCTCTGTTCGTGTTTTCGTGTGACTGAATAGTGAACTATGCCCTCCAAGCTGTCAATAGGGCCCTCTCAAAAACGATGAAATCTCCCCACTGATTGCTCTAATTAAGCATCTTCTTGGGCAATACCAGCATGAACAATGAGGCCGATGATTGATTGTCTTTTGTCTGAGCCTATTGGGTCCAAGCAAAAACGATGTTTGTCACCTTTAACCTGCGAAAAATGATTTTAATGACCTTAGCGAGTTGAAGGCTCTCCTCAACGATTCTCTTTCTCTCTGGATCTTCCACACAATGCAATGATGATCTTGGCACTGTTTTGCAATTCCAAACCCAGAGAGGATCACTCCTTCATGAGAATAGCTCAGAATAATCCAATTTGTTGTTGGCTCATCCTGCGAGCAACGGCCTCAAAGTCGATTCCAATGTCTGAAATGAACGTCAGAACCGGCTGTTTAATACCAATTTAGCACTTTATAGTTCTATAATCGTAACTCCGCTGGACATGACGTCGTCGAAATTAATCCGATACCGTTTCATACAGTCTGACACCATCAACTATGATTTTTTATTCCTCTTATTCCAAGTTTAGTTTCTTTTTTATGAATACATTAACTTCCATTGATACTTTTTCACACTGCTTTGGAAACCGAATAAGATGAGTTGGCATGAGCCAGGGGGTAAATTTTGTTATACGAGTACGACTGTAGTACTTGTGAGCCCATTCGTTGTGTTTTGAATACACCCCAGGTATAAATAAGGTACGGATACCAAACGCATCCATGGCCTTTCGGCCAACCCGAGTAAAGCGACTTGGAGTGTACCTAAACACTCTTGTACGTACGTGCCTCAGCCAATCTCGTTCAACAATTGGAAGACATCATAACAAATATGACCGTTTGAAATCGTGCAGTATGGTAATGGAAAAACCAAGGAGGCTTCTTTCAATGGATTACGCTCGTCCGTCCGTCCGTCCGTCCGTTTCTTACCTAAGTATAGTCGACGAAGTTGCTGAGATAAAGGAGAAAGAAGGCGACGGCCATGATTCGACCTCCTAGCGATCTTCTGGCAGTGCCCAAGTTGGTCATTTCTTGGGTTGAATTGCTGTTTTGGCATTTGGCTTCATCATCACTATCATCGCCTCAGTCATCGTGTTTCTTTGGTACGTGGTTGATTCTAGCTTGTATTGTAACACGTAGAGCTTTACCAGTTGAAGGTTCTGAGAGCTCAAGTTGTTGTAATGAAACTCCCTTGATGAGTTCTGCCCAGTTGGAAGTCCAGGATAGTAGCCTCCACTTTCTAGCCATATCATTGGTTGGAGCCCAATGATTCTCCGGTAATTTAGCGAATTCCCAATCGGTCAGATCAGCCCCGGAAAAGTAGAAGATAATCGTACCCATATGTCGTCGCGGACGTGGAAAGATCTAGTCATATTAAACACGGGATGTTCACCGTTTGGCATTTACCGTCCAACCTGAGGGCACTCATCGGGGTTAATGAACACGATGTGTTTTGAGAGAAATGCCTGCCAAACGACGAGCGTTAGTTACACCAAGTTTCTCTGCCTTATACATGAGTTTTTGGTCAAAATCAAATCAAACAAGATGAGTGAAGTACAGGACGAGAGCAATCGATGGGTATGGGCAGAATCATATATCCAGGCCTTCCTTCCCGCAAGGTGAATCAGGAATGACGAGAGCTAACGACTGAACGATCGCAAGGCCCCACTCACCAATCAACCAGTGATTGACCCTTGTGGTGGCAGTGGTGGTAGTACTGGTAGCCATCTTAGTAGGAGAGCGACTGTGTAGGATTGCAGGATTGCCACCACTAGTCCGATATAACAACCACCACTCAAACCTCGTCGATGGTGATTTATGGGAGCCTGTGGTCATAACCAAGGCAGCTGGCCATAGTTTGTGATGATGATTTCTCTCCGGTCTCATCTTACCTAACTGGACTCCCTCCAGTGGATACTCCAAATTTTTGGCCTCTCTCGTCAAAAATTCAACATTTCTCCGTCTTTCTCCAGAATTTGGAGGGGTCCGTCCATTCGTCCGTCCAGCTTGAGTTTGTTTCCATAGGGCTGAAGAGAAACACGGATTTGGGGCTAGAAGGCAGAGAAGGTCTCAGGCTGTTTCTTCGACAAGCCTCTACTTTTCGTTTTCTGACTCCACAACTAGCCAAGAAACGTTCAAACACTACTATGATCATGATGATCCCAGTGGCCAGCAGGTCTGGTTTTCAAAATATTGATGAATGGACAGATGCAAAGACAGGCAGGCATACTACTCACTCGACTAGACCCGTTTTGCTCCATATCGCTCAACCAGGAATTTTTGGTCATGTCAAAATTAAGGAGAAAAATGTCTTGAGCGCGAACTCTTGGCGAAGGGCAAACGAGGGGAGCCTGTTGAACAAAACAAGAGCCTCATCATGAGAAATTGAAAGACTTGACCTTTTGCCAGCAGACAAAAGTAGACAATGGTCTGGTTTCCTCTACTCCCAAACTAGGTCCCGGTGCAACAAAAGGATTTTCAACTCTACCGATCCTCGGTGCATGCAGAAATGCGAGTACTCTGACTTCCATTTCGTTACTAGCTCTGTTCGAGGCTCTAATCAGAATAATCCATACATCACCGAGCTAGCAAGTGAGCGAGTGCCTGGCATACTTTCAAGGAATAGTCGGGAGTAAACTAATCCCCACTTGAAATCTTGATCTGTCATGCATCTTTTCGAGATCATGGGATCGAGGTCGGGCATTGACGAGTTTGAGGGGCATCGCTAACAAACTAAGAAGTGGACGATGAAATCCATAGCCACTCACTCGGCGTATGACTGACTGGCCCCCCCTTTGTAATCCAATCTGATTCAGAACATGCATATAAATTCATCAATGTCCATCTCATGTCAAGAGTGGTATTGAGGGCTGGCTGAGATGGCTCTTCTTCAAGGCACATCAACAAGTCCAAAATGACGACGACGTTGAAGACGACCGAACGAAACGAATGAAGGGAAAATGCATCTTGAAAGGCCACACGGCTCGATGAGCTCGGGTCACACAACTCGGACGAGTTTGTTAGTCAAGATGGATATTGGCAGTCTTTTGACAGGTCCAATGATTCTCCGAGAGTTGTGTCTCCATTGTTGAGAGCTTATTTACATCCATCACCCAAAATATAGTACGGAGAATAAGGCTAGAAACGATTGAGAATAGTTCCTTTCATCCCACGCAAAAGTTTTTCTAAACCATTCTTTGGAGTGACCTATGGTCATGGTGATGACCTCAATCATGCGGTAGAGAGCGCCTCTGATTGCTTCCATCGGTCAAAAAAGCAATTTCCGCAAAGTAAACAAGATCTGTCGGGGAAATTCGTCGTCGCTGTAAGTTTCCCTCCTGATGTTATCTGCTCATTCTTCTTCGCCTCGTCCGGTCCAAGTTTCCAAGTTTCCCTTGGTGATGGTCATTCGAGAAGATCGGGGCTGGCCAGCATCCAGCCCTTGCTTGCTTGGTTCGTAAGTCAAGAAGGTGTGATATGGGCCGATCTGAAACCTGAGTTCTTCTGAAACTTGAATAAATATCATCCATCCACCATTTCGTTGGCCAGAGGGCAAATGCCGCCAGTGCCTTAAACATATGGAAGAGGGGGCGGCGGCCATCCTATCCATGAATTCACAACTCCGCATCGAAAGTTCAGTTTGTACGTAATATCCGTACAGCTGCTAAGCTCAAAGCGGGTGGATGGCAAAGCTTTTGGTCACCTCTTCTTGAAAAATCAATATAATTGGAGGCCAGGCAGAAGGCATTACACTCGTGGGCAATTTCCACTTCTGGAAATAATCTTGCGTGATGATGATGAAAGAAGGCGAAGAAATCCAAAGCGAACCAACCAGACGAATGCTAGTCTCCTTCAATGGAAGCGATTGTGTGGACGTTGGTGAATGTACTCTCTTCACTCTCAGCAGTGTGTACGTCCGTACATACGTATATAATACATAGTGTGCCGTAATTCTTGGCCTATTTGGCGCCAAATTTGTCACACCGTTCCACAAAAGACAGAAACTATTCAAATGAACGAAGAAAAGAAAGGAAAAACAAATTAAGTCCGACTTTTTCATCTCGTTTCCTTTTCATGAATGTGATTGTATGACCATTGGGATTGCATCGTCATCCAGTAAAGCATACAACGCCCAAAACGCATCTAATTCAACAATTTTCCTCTCCATGACTCACACACTCACTCACTCAGCCAGTGGCAAAGCTTCTCCAGATACCATTGGTGCTACTACAATACACATACGCACTGGTCCTATTTGGCAACTCAGTCGAAGTCTCCTGTGCTACCAACTGGGCACTACCATGAGTTAGTTAGTTACTAGTAGTGTTTTAGTGTCACTCTCCATCCTTTCATACATTCAGTACCTACAGTCCTAGTGAGTCGTAGTTCTAGGAGTAGGCTCATCCTCTTGATCGTCATGATGCTCATGTCCAAAGCAACGCTTCTCCTCCTACGGCTAATCTGTCTTTGAATGTACTTGTACCACCACCAGCATTGTGAACTCCTCCAGCGATGGAGTGAGTGAGTGAGTGAATGTTTCGAGAACTTCGGACTTTTTGGACGACCACGACCGTCAAGCTCGTCTTCTTAGGGGACTGAAATCGAGGTGACCCTTTGTTCATGGCAAATTGTCTTTTAGTGTCTTTTTGGCCGTGCTCGCCATCCTCGAAGCAAGCTTTAATCCAACTGTAATTTGCCCTTTGCTTTGTTGGAATTGAAATCATTAAAGAAGTTGAAGAGAAGAAGACGAGACCTTACGAACGCTCTCCGAGACAGACACGTCGTCGACAAAGCTAAAGACGAGGACCAAATCTCGAAGATCGTGACTTTGGCTACTCCGAATTACTTTTGTTCATCGACAATACTACCACTAGCTCCACTGACACCACTGCCTACCACAACTACTTCTACATAGACTGCTACTCTTTGCTCTCAATATACTGAATGCACTCAAAAGGGGGTCGCAGGGGGAAGTGGATTCATAATATTGGCATGGCCATGTCGGGGTACGTCTTTCTCAGACGAAAATGAGATGGTGAGAAACACGGGGAAAGAGGATAGAAGCTCAAATTTACGTCGAGTAACAAATCATGGCCAAAATAGAGTCAAGGCTCAGGACATGAGGCAAATAATGAATCATTACCAATTTGCATTGGTGAAATTTGTACACTGGGATCTCAGAGAACCCAACAACCCAGCCCACGACGAGATTGTCTAAATGCAATCTCAAATTAGTCTCAGAAGATCATGTATGTGTGTGTGTGTGTAAAAGAAAGAAAGAAAAAAAATCCTAGGGCTTAAAAAAGAGAGAAGATATGGACTAAAAGAGGATGAACCCGTGTGTGCGGTATATCATAGTCTGTTGAGTGACATTGCATTTGGGTGTCTTTGCTTCATGGCACATTTCTTCATTCAAACTAGAGGGAAACTAAACGAGATCTGAGCCCGTTTTCTATTAACAGTCCTTGATAACGACTTTGATCTGTGGTTAGATGACACAGAAATCTCCACCCTCCGTGACTGCTCTTGCCTTAGCCAAACCAATGCCACCAGGTTGAGGTTAAGAGGAGGAAGATGTTGACACATCCGTACTTAAAGAGCACCATTGAAGACGATCTTGGTCCAACCACAGTTTTATTGTGCTTTAGGTACAAGTTGTGCTGCAAGACAGCTTCCGCCCCAAAACTTTGCTCTTTAGAGAAGATGTGTTCTACTGACTGGGTTGACAAATTTGTCCCCGCTCCAAAACTCCTCTGTCCCACTTTAAGGGGCTACATAGCCTGTGCTCGACCCAGCTTCTGAGTCCGTGAATGGTGAGTAAGTAAGTAAGTAAGTAAGTGAGCGAGCGGCAAACCAGGAGAAATTTTCAAATTTGTGGATGTCGAGGTCATCATCGACTTGATGTCTTTCTTTCCGTTTTTCATTTCCTCTCATTTCTCAAGCTACTTACTACACTCATTGAAGGGTACCATTTTGAGGTGCCTTGGGTCATTCATTTTGTAAACAAATGAAGTCTTTCCAGTGGCTAATTGTACACT
Source organism: Tigriopus japonicus (assembly GCA_010645155.1). Classification (NCBI taxonomy): domain Eukaryota; kingdom Metazoa; phylum Arthropoda; class Copepoda; order Harpacticoida; family Harpacticidae; genus Tigriopus; species Tigriopus japonicus. The sequence goes on from CM021314.1 coordinate 6,210,351, forward strand.
CCGGCCTTTTGATCGAGTGACAACCGACAGTCACAGATCGTGAGGACTGCCAGTGGGATTTGAAATATGTCCGGATTTTTCATCCAGGATTTGCAAGCATTTTCTCATTTTGAGGCCATTAAAATCGGTGATCAATCACATAAGGCAGAGAAGCACAAGTCCAAACTGACGATGACGACGACGACGACGATGATGAAGATCATCATCATCTGAAGGTGACTTCATACGTTCTCGGCATTCCGTTAATAAGATATACTCTTTGAACAGAGAGAAAAAGACGACCCCGAGGTAAACGTAGTACAAGATTAGCTCATCCAGTTTCCTTCGTGGGAAGACGATCCATTTCTTCCTTGAAAGAGTCACCCCCAGCATCGTGGCCTTTGATGGCGTTTTCATCCATTCAACGTATCTAATATCACGTATCCCGGTGTACCCGTTGGTCGTCGTGGTTGAGCTTATTAGTTGGGCCTACCACGTGAGGGATCGGATGAATCTCTGCAAAGTAAGAGATGAGCGTCACCCAACAAGATGGATGAATTGTGCAAATTGTAAGGGGACTAATTCGCCATGTGTCCGGTTAAACGCAGGCACTCTCCCTATGCGGTCTAGGTTTCTGCTCACCCCTGAACTGATGGCAAAAGATTCCTCATCGTCTCCGCCCAAGCAGGCTTGATCTCTTGTGGATGAGGTGACTGAGAGCTTTTGAGGACACTCTCAGGTTCTGTGTCATAAGTGGGCGTCTCGCAAGGTTGGCCCCGACAAACCATCAGAGACTTTTGTGGGGGTATAATTGGATTTGTTGTTGTGAAAACCAGAAATCATCCATTACGAATCCGTCGGAGGTGGTAGTAGAGATATCCCTCCTCTCTCTCTCTCACACATACGCACACACACATTGGTCTACAAGACCGACAAATTATTAACCTTATGACACCTCCTTTTCCTTGGTCTGGTACCGCAAGAATGAGAAGAACAAGAAACAGGACCATGCCAAGACACAAAAAGGTGCCATTTTCGGCTTCCGTGCAATATCAACTGCACAATACCGCGCTGTAAGCAAAAAAATGCCACTTTTTTAATTCCCATTTTTAGTTCGAAACCACACAAACATTCGTCGCTTTGATCCTCCGCCTCTCGTCTGCTTCGGTCAGGGGGAATTCCCCCTCGCAAGTGCCGAGTGACCATCATGATTCCCTATTTGCTCGTGTCGGTGGTCTCCTCCTCACTCTAGCTGACCGACTGACCAGTGAGTGAGTGTCTCGTCCAGTGGTTGGTGTCTCTGTGGCTCGATTCTCATTGGTCAAATCGCCGCTATTCTCTCGGCCCAGACCGTGTGGGAAAATTCTCTCACGTGTCCAGTCCAGTGGAGCTTCGCCTTGTACAGCGCCCACTGAACTGAGCACAGCAAAGGAGGTGCTCGAATGAAATGTTCGTGATTCACTGACCACCAAGAGCGGTCAAAGAGAAATGCTGCTGCAAGATTAGAGCGAACGAGGCCGAGCAAAGGGCGGAGACGACGAGATGTCTGACCGAACTTGACGACAATGGCGACATACTGGTGCGTAAAAGTAGAAAGAGATTCCGTCATTTGATTTCAATTTTGATGAGTGGTCGGGAAAGATGTCGTTGCTCTTTACATTTCCATGAATTGGTCGGGTAGTAGTGAATCAATGGAAGTTATAACATTGGGAACTGTCGGTAGAAAAGAAAGAGAGAAAAAGAGTCTGGATGATTTGATCCGTTGGGGCATGAATTTGAGGGCGGGTATTGTTTAATTGAAGTCTGTCTGGACTGATCAAGATTGGGCGCCTAGCTTGGGCAGTCTTGAGCACCAAATTACCTAAAATACAGACATCAATCCTAGAAATGACGGCTTGGGTGCTGCTCGGCTCATTTGAGGCTCTTCCTGAACTGGTGAAGCAACTGGTGAGGAGACCCTGAACATCCACACACCCAAACGGATCACCTTTTATTGTGATGATTGTCCATTTAGGGCTCACGATTTCCAACTGTTGCTGGTTAGTAGTCCAACGTCCACACTCATTCACCAGTTGGTTAAGTCGTAACTCTACGAACTCGGGCAAATGACCGGAAACGCAAAATGACTTACAAGGGTCAAAATGTCAGGCTTGGAAATGGTCTCGAGAAGTCCGCACTACTCCTGTACATCACAAGTTCTGGCTCCTCGATTTACAACGTCCAACAACCATTTCAATGACCAAATGAGCATGGGTTGTGCAAAGCTAGCGTTCTCGAGCAAGACATCTGGGGTGAGTCGTCTGAACATAAAATTCGCGGTTTGGAGCCATTTGTTTCGGGGAAGTGGGGAGCAAGCAAGATCATTATCTTCATCATCATTATCAAAGACTTGGATGGTCAACACACCTTGGGCATGGGGATCGTCTGAATGAGTATTGGGAACCATGGCAAGAGCAGGCAAACCACTTGGTTGGCCAATCCATGCTAACGATGTGGACAACCGGTGGTCATCATCATGTGAAGTCATAAAATTGACCTAGATAAACATTGGGGCAATTTCAGACCATTAGTCGAGCCATTCCTCAGGCTTATGCCACAAACCTACCTAGTCTTTGGGTTAAATGGTTAAACACTCCACGGTGTATTGGGCTCATTGGTTTCTGTGTTTTGTCGAGGAAAATTAACTAAGAAGCCCCACGACCCCAAGCAACCATTTGCCAATGAGTGGAGGGAGTCAAGCTCTGATCAGAGCTACCAAGAATCGGAGGCAGAGAGAAGAGCAGAGGATGGCCGCTACTTCCTCCATATCTAGTGTTCATCCTCGTATTCACATTCACATGCGGGAGTAAATCGTTTTCCGTGGTAACCATGATAAACAATTAGACCCCTGGGGTTTCCAGGCCAGGGATGTCATTTGATAAACCAAGAAAGGATGTGTCGATTCGATTTTCTCCATTAGAGGGAAAATAAATCACCGCACAGGAAAAGCCACATCAATAAACCATGATTGTTGCCCTCAATGTAAACCAGATCAAAATTGTCCCTCTCTTTTTGGGAGGGATGTTCAGAATGAATCTCGGAGACTCTCAGAAATGGTATGTCTCAGACTAGGTCATTGATGGATGCCAACTTTTTGAGTAGCAAGCGTTCGCAAGCGTCCAATCCCATTTGACAGTGATGGTGGAAGCAATAATACGCCATTCACCACCGTGCTAACACAAAAAGGATGAAACAATTTTCATCCTGAACATAATATGCATACGAGCACTCCGACTGGCTGCTCTTCCGTAGCTTGGCTGGATTGTGGAATTCATCTTTCTCCCCGTTCATCAATGGCACTGATTGTCATATACAAAAACTCGCCTTTGTCCTTTGGACATTTTTGCCGCTCGCCCAATCGAGTCCAAATAGTCCATGCTTATCAACAGACCCGTGCACGACCAGTAGATATGCAAAATAACCTACTACTTGGACAGCTTCAGTTTCAGTCCGAGAGCATCACCCATTCAGAATGGCCGAAGCTGGAATGGGAGTTGGTAATGGTCTAGAAAAAGCGACAATGAGCATCAATGTACACATATCCACACGAGGATGGACGTGTATGGATGTACAGAGTAAATGTTCTCTCTTCTTCATCGCTGTAGTAGTAGTTGTTGTTGTTGTTGTCGTTGTCCTTCTACTACATCATCTCACTCATGGACATGGCGATTGAGCTTTGCTGGTTGACTGGAGACGAATTACTCATTTTCCTATGCACACGGTCAATATCGAAGAGCGTTGAAGCTTGTAAGGACAAAAAGGCACTGAGATCGACAACTACGAGTCGGAGGGAGCCAAAATGGTTTCTTTTTTTAACTAGGACAGTTACTTGAGTGGGAGTCCATTCTTTGGACATTCGTCAACGTGGCTTGATCGGGATCGTGACAGATTTTCTTTGAGCTTTGGATCCTCATTTTGAGCGGTTCTTCCTTCCATTGGCCATAGACTTCTATCTACTCTCGAGTCGGGTGGAAGCTTGTAGTACATGAACTGTACGTACTAGAGCACTATAATAACAGAGTACAGTCATAAAGTGCGCCATCTAGTGGATTTCATGCGGCAACAGCCCGCCGTTCCCATGATACTCACATTTTTGAAGATTGCGACGGTCATTTATCAGTTTTGGACAAACTAAAGTGCTTAAAATGTTGATGGCCGAACTCCAAATGATACCTTAGTGTTTTTCTGATGAATTTTGACATATATCATGCTTAAATCACCTTTATAATAGTCAGATTTCCATGCCATTTTGAGAGGGATTTCACTAATAATTTCAACCAAAAACCACCACAGGTCCATTAACAATACTCAGTCAACATTTGAGGCACTTTAGTTTGTCCATAACTGATGAATGACAGTTGCAATCTTCAAAAATATGTGTATCATGGGAACGGCGAGCTGTTGCCGCATGAAATCCGCTAGATGGCGCACTTTATGACTGTACTCTTTTATTATAGTGCTCTAGTACGTACTTTAAGTGAATGCATGAGCAAAGACCACAAGGATCAAATATCCCCTTAGCCAAACGAGCCATCCTTTCATATCCCTTTTACTGGCCAAGAGACTACCAACCATATATGAAGAGCACTCACTGTGTGCACACTAAAAAGAGGACGAACAACGGCTCCCTTTGCACCTCATCTTGATGGACTTGGTCTTGTTAGAATCTAACACCAGTCACCGTTCTGCTGCTGTTATTTTCCATGTACTTCGTAGATCTACTTCCATGTCCACATCCAGTCTACCCAAGTCGATCTGAGTAATAAGAGACTCTCTCGCTCAATGTGGTGTGCTTGTACAGCTGGGCTCGTTTTTTAGCCCACTTGGACAAACCACTCGCTCTTGGTGGGAGGCAACGAGGAACCTCGATTTTAGGCGACACAAATTTATGTCCACCGCCTGACTGACTGGCCTTGTGTTCTAATTGAGGTCCGTCGTCTGTTATCACACTTTGGCCCATTTGATCATGAGTTCATGACGATTGACGTTGATGACGATCCACCCAGTTGGTGGCAGACTTGTAGTTCATGACTAACCATGTTTTATCGGCAGAAAAAAACGGACAAATATAGCTTTGTATAGCAGTAAGGACAAGATCTTCGTGGATGGAATGAGTTTTTCATATTTTCTTTCTGACAAAGCCAAGTTCCTTTTGGAATTAGCTTGCTACACGCTAATCCGATGACCAACAAGCGTCAAATATGAGCTTTGAGCTTCCGTCGTCCTCGAAAACCCAGACAGGGATTCGTTAGTCAATGCATACAACAAAGACGAAGGCAATTTTCTAAAAAGAGCCACCCTCAACCACCCTCAACCCAACCCATGTCAGCGTGTCATCTTTATTATTGGGCTACAACGGGAAAAGTTTTTTTGGCGTTGTCGTAAAAATTGGCTCCAATTTTCCTGATGGTCTAAGGGGGAGAATTGGGTTCTACGATGGTCGTGTGGTTGTGGTGACCGTCGAGATTCGCTCGGAGATTGTATCTCATTGATGTTGTGGGTGGAGAACGAGTACGTACACACACTTGAGCTCACTGGGAAACATGTTGTAATCCTTGGTTCACAGCCTTAAGAGGGACGATGCACTGATCACGTGCCGGAAAAACATGAATAATGTCCCCCGCGAAACACTATGTATTTGGAGAATTAATCAATCAAGTCCGGTGTGGGCTTATAGAGTAATACCATCTAGTGCTATAAAGCAATTTGGTAGTGATGTGTTGCACTGGTAAATAATACCTTGGAACGACGAACATTTGTGCCTATTTGTGCCCAGTCTATTGTACCATGGTCTAAGATTTGGGCAATCTCATCGCTCATCCTCTCGCTCGGTCTCCGACCGACCAACCATCGCTCGAATGCTGTACCAATTTTCATTTGGTCTAATTCACTTTCGAAACTTCCATCCATCCATCCATCCTTCCATTCGTTGGTTCGCTCGCTACCTGCCCATTTCGGAGGTCAGCATTGGCCATTGGGCAGAAAAAGAAAGATTCAGAAAGCGAATCAAATCATAATTGGAAATTGTGAAAGTGGTCGCCGGACGGACAAAGTCACTGGTCGAGATTTCTGCTTCCACTACCACATCTACTACTTCTTCGACTCTTACTCCTATTACCACTCCTTCTGTGGGAGTACTACCAACTTCGTGGTCGTGGTCGCCGTTTTCGTCGACTCCTCTCCGTCCGTTCGTGAGCCTTTCATTGCAGCTCCAGTTGTAGATGATGATGGGTCCTCCAATTCCAAGGAAGTCGGTAATCGTCCAAGAGAAAATCTGAGAGGTGCCAGCAATTTCTGGACACCCGAGGTTGATATGTGCGAGTGAGCAAAGCCAAGATGTTATACATTTACCATTGAGTAACAAAAAGGTTTCTCAAAGGCCCATCCTCAGATTTGCCTTGTTTCTTTTTGCAGGTATGTGAGAAGGTGTACCACTGTATGGATCTGATCATCCAATCATCATTTGCTAGACATTGGTGCAATTTATCATGACCAGGTATATCAATTGGCTTCTCGGGCTTCATGCCTGCCAATAGACATCACCTACCTACCGACGTACGTACCTCTCTTGTTCCCCTTGGTACATTTGAGATGAGCTAGCGAGAACGAAGACGATAAGGGAGAAGAAGAATAAGGTGGAAGGTGGACAGCAACGTCAATGCCAAACCTTGGATGGCTCATGATTGAGCCCAGTTGAGGTCAAAAGGTCTTGATTCCAAGTCTGAATGGCGAGTTGAATCTTCCAACCTTGGAAGTGTCTCTGGCTAATAGTGTATCCGTTCAATCGCTCGCCCAGGCTCGTTCTTTTCAAAGCCAAGCGAGCACAAGCCGCATTCGCTCCAATCCAATCTCTCATCTTTTGGACATTGGAATTTTCATTGACAATTGAAGCTAGATTTTTTGGGTAGATGCGAAAAAAAGACGAAATGCGGAGGGGAAAAAATCTCTCTCTCTCTTTCAATCCCGTTCATTGACATTTCTGCTTGGACGGCGGCTGACTTACATCCATCGGCTCGTTCTATCGATCACAATTAACATTTCTGGCCACTGCATGGACGATGCTCAAGATCATTAATATTTTCCTCACCCCCAGCCTTGCTGGCCTAACGGCTAGCTGAATGGCTGGAGAGCAGCGGTCTTGAAAAAATGACCATTCCACGAAGTGATGTGAATCCACGACACGCTACACGCATCGGCAACAATCCGAAATCTTCTGAAAAGCACGACGATACCTTGGACATTGCCGGGTTCGGAGGGCATCATTGATCGACTCTCGTTCCTAAAGCTTCCCCAGAAAATTGACAGTAATAAGAGTGAGCGACTACCGAATTACCTGGAAGATCGTTAATAAAACTCATTTTTTCAGGCCTGGACCTCCCCAAGTGCTCCGACTCCTCCTGTTACAGACAGTGCAGTGAGGTACATTAGCGCACTACTACTCGTACTACTATCACTACTCCTACGGGAGCTCATATTCTTGGGTGCACCCACACCGACCTACGAAGAGTGAGAAGATGAAGCTCATTCGTTTTGTCTCACTGACTACCTTGGTCATTTGAAGTTATCCGACCCCTCCTGAGGTTGTCTTCTCCTTCTTCTTATGCTACTTTACTTCTACTCCTCCTTCGTATCCTCCACAGGATGAGGGGAAAATGAGATGACCCAAGTCAATTAAGCCAGAGTTGCCAATTTGGCAGCTCAGGGTGCCTCTTTCCGTCTTGCTCGTGGAGGAGACGTAATTTTCCGCCAAAAAATCCCCTCGGGGCGAATCTTATCGTCATTTCTAGATGAGTAACAGAATAGTCGAAAGATTGCATTGTTGTTGCTCTTTGAGCTTTCAATGATTCAATTAACAGCCTCTAATTCTTCGTTTTTCAACATTTTGTTTGTTTTTCTTGGGTGCTTTGTTCGCCGCAATCTCCATCTAGTCAGCGAGAGTGAATGTGAATTGAGGAGCACTGAGCATGTTTCACTTTCAACACTCATGCTCATCACATCTTCGCTCCATCCAGACTCTCCTCAATGGGAAATTGAAAGAAAATCTAAAAGCTCGAGTACTCGAAATGTTCAGTTGTCAAGTTTAACCCATTTGAACAAATACGATTTCGTAAACATATTTTTGACTCATGATTCATTCTGCATCCCTAATTCTATTATCAAGACATCAAGAAGCTACGAGGAAACTTTCAAATTGATGAGGAGGGTTATCATTAAAATATCCATGACCCGATAACTCATACTAAAATATTATTATCTTATATTAGAGAGTCCAAAATCCGTTCTACTTTACACTGAGCTAAATCCGTCATGGTGTGTGTGTGTCGAGGGATTTGTCCAGATATTTTACGAGTACTAACACCTAATGTCACACATGCGATCAAACCTAACTCGGACAGTAGCAAATGTGATTTTGATCGTGCCAAGGCCCTGAGGACGAGCGAAAAACATCTGTAGGAACTCTTTTATGAACAGGATAAACACAGTTGTCCAAGCTTGATCTGACTCCTAAATATGTGATTATAGAGCACGCATTGCTGGCTTTACACAGCAAGGAGAAATTCTACTGTATACTACATGCGATTTAAGAGAGATCTACTTTGTGACAAGTGTGTACAAAGACAAAAAAATATCCATTAACAATAAAAGAGATACTTCTACTTGTTATGGCCGGATGAAACTAAGCAGATTAGCTATCTAAATAATATGGATAACAAAGGGGCTTTCAAAAACGTTTATCATTCTCACCAGAAGGTAACTTCATTACATACTTATAAAATACTTTGGGCAAGGATCTCGAGCTACACAGTGGTCTATGGTTAAGCTAAGGCAATTGAACACAATGTATTGATCAAATAATTTACGAAAAGACGAAAAAAGTTCATTGACCGCTATGCATCGAATTTTCGGCCTGTGAAAGGACAAAATGATATGTAATTTATCGTACCTTTTATTATTTTATTTTATGCTCAATCGGGAATATGAATCAGATTCTCATTTGAATTATCAACTCAATCTCTAGCTATACTGAACAGGTTTTTAATAGATCATTTATGAGCTTAGACTCATGCGCATCATCACGATCTGTGTTCAAAAACTTCAAGAAATTAGGCGTATTGTGATCTTCTTTGAAATAGAAATATTCAAAAACTCAAAAAGCGTACTTAAACTAAAATGAAATGATTTGAAAAATAAACAAAAGGAATCCAACACCTCAAGCAAGTTTCCCTCCAAATCACAAGAATTGGCTTTCGAATGGAAGGTGTGTTGTTGTCATGTCAAATCGAGGGCACCGTTCAATCCTCATTTATCGGCGTCGAGTTCCCCAAATGCTATTTACTGACAAAGCCTGGAACGAAAATAATTAGAACTCACCCTCTTCCACTGTGGTGCTTGCCTGATCTGGCCAGTCTTCCAAGTTCAAATCTCACCCTCTTTCTCTGTGTCTCTTTCTCTCTTGGAGAAGGGTTGGAAATTGGAATACTGCACCACCGAAAGAAGTCTGCAGCGTTCCAAACACATGAGAACATTCAGAGCAGAAAGACCTGGAACGGACTGCAGTAAATGCGTAATGTCCATCTGAAACAGCACTTACGTCTAAAATTACATTTTCACCCTTCTCCTTTACCCACCCATACATCCATCCGTCCGTCCACCTACTCAGTACCAGTCGGTCTCATTTCGGGGGTGCATTTTTCGAGTTGAGATCGGCGAATGTTGTTTTTTCCAAGACTGTCCAGTTCAACACACATTTTCTTTCTTTAACCTCCACTAGTAAAAACGATCACAGCACTCAAATTATCGAATGAGTTCAATCAAAATAAAATCGAACTGCGGCTTTGCCTGATCTTAGAGGTAAAGCGGGATTCCATCCATCAGAAGTTTTCCATCAAAGTACCGCAAAATGTTTAGAATTTTGTGCCCTAGTGAAGTGAACCTCGTTTCAGATCAAGGGTGGGCGAGAAGTGAGAACATCGTGTAGCCTAAATGTGTGGGCGAAACAAAAGAGAATGGGGGAGAGCCCAAGAGGGTGAAAAGGCTGCCCATCAAATTCGGACAGTGACCTTCAATTTGCTCATGCACAAACATATGTTGGAACTCTAGGTTGCATTGAAAGATGTGCCACTACTTTAGACATTGCTTTTCCAGGCAAGTCGTTTTGGCATATTGAATTTGAATCTCCCAGTTCAAGACATCAAGGGAGCGAATGTCTTTCCCAAGGCTTTGAGGTCTCTAAGTTAATTTTGGCCGCTTCTCGTCATTCAGGGTTAGATGACCCTCGAAGATAACCCCTTTGACCACGATTGCTCACTCACTCATGGTCTGGCAAAACAAGCCAGTCAGTCAGTCCGGACTTTGAAATACAAAACCAAATCTCTTGATTATCTCTGCTCGACTCATGACCAAATTCGTCGGTGGGTTAGCCCGCTAACAAGCAAGTTGATCCGACAGTGATCCTCCAGGAAATTGAATGGCTCTATGACTCAACCTACGTAGTGTGTATGTACTCAAATCTGACCACAGACAATGAGATTGTCTCTTTCACTCGTGAGGTTTCCCATGAGTTCACCCTGTTTGAACTGGAAATCAGATTAAGTAGCCATGCCAAGCTCATGACAAAAGGGTCGAGTGACTAATAGATCCATAAGTGAAGAGGTATCTGGACGTGTTCAATTGTCCGTCTGTGCTCTTTCAATTAAGGAAACTGATGACCTGCATTTGCACCGACGCCTTGACTAGCCTGGCCATGCCACATACTACAGTAGTACAATACAACATTTTGAAATTCTTTGACTAGTGTTTGGCGTTACCTACCTACCTACAAAGAAGATGTATTCACCTCGAATTCTAGAGCCTCCCTAATGAACCCCAAAATGCTACTGTTTTCCAGTGACTCGAGCAATGTCCAGTCGGTACACTAGGAAACTGTGAATTAAAACTCGTATGTAACCAACAATGTTTACCATGTTTACCCACCCTCAGTCGTCGGTTGGTGAACTTTGAGCGAAACATTACCGTCCTTCTCAGAAGGGTCCGATGCTCAGTACAGTGGGATGTACGTAATCCCAAATTTGGACGCAATTTTGTGGGAAGAATTTGGGGTCAGGAATGCCAAACAAAACTTGTCTTGCTTGGGGTTGTTGATTGGTCCAAATGTCAATGTTGCAATCAGCTCGTGAGAAGTTGGACTTCAAAAACAGGGTTGTTCTCAGCAACATCCGAGTTTAAGCCCGCCAAGCTCAAAAGTGAAAACATTCATGAACGTTCTGCTTTGAGGAACTGGATTTCATTTCGTTTGATGACCTCCTCTGATTTGAGCCCAGTTAAGTGAAAATAAGGCTCGCAAGATTTGCACATAATGATACGAGAACTTTTCTCACCAAGGTAGTAGGTAGACTTTAATTTACAAGGTGAAGGATTTCTATTTTTTCTGGAAACCACAATAGAATTCTTTAATTATTCATCAATGTCCAGATGTTCAGATTTGCCAACTTTTTTAAAATCTGAAATCGTGGCGAAAAGTTACCCAACAATTTTGATAACGCACAGAAAACCAAGCAATATCCCGTATATTACGAGGGTAGATTGGTGTCACACGAATTTCCCATGGTATTTGTTTCAAATGTTGGGCTTGGTGCTCGTATTTGATCGGTTGGCAAAAGATCCGAGTTCCATTTTTTGCACCATTTGAATTTGACCTTTATCGATGACCTCGGAATCATGAATACCAGATCAGGGTGGAATATCCGGAGCATGATGCATTGACTGCATTTATTCAGTCCATAAAAACGTTAAGACCCTGTTTTCATGGCTCTTCTTCACGACCATTATCTGGATTTTTCTCTGATTGATCCCAATTCGTGCCCACAGCTCTGACGACGAAGGATCATCTTCTTCTGCTTCTTCTCCTCTCATACGCAGATTCATTCTCTGGTTGGCATCAGCCAAAACGAAAACACAGAGGAAGGAAATGTGAATATCGAGAAACTCCATCTTGTAATGAGTGTTGGCGAAATGCGGTCATCTGATAACACACGACTTTTCTTTGTGTGGCGATGCTTTGCCACTTCTGCACCTTCGAGCGCAGAACAATAAACAAAGAGAGTTCATCACACGACTTCTTGTTCGAGTCAGTCACACTGGGAATCCGTCGGAAGAAAAAGACGACCACACAACTGAGCATCATGCATTTCGAAACGTCCAGTTGACGGTTGCAGTGCCTTTTTGCTCAAGTTCCCTCTTTGTTCCAAATCGGTCCATGACTTGGACCGTAAATGCCCCTTGAGAGAGCAAGCCATTTCCCGTTGGTGACATTGAGGCGAAGGAAAGGGAGGTCGCTGGCCACCAGTGATGAATAGTGATTATGTGGAGGTCTACGAACACCACAAAGGGTTCAAATGGCGTATAGTATTATTACCTTCTCCTCCCCAGTGCCCTCGAATTGTACAGAAATTTGAATGCATTTGTTGTTTTGCGGTGGCAATGGTGGTCATGATGACGAAAATGCTGGGCGGAGCTGGGGTGTGAGATGACACCGAGTTGTTGAGCTGTTTTCCTGATGTCTTCGACGATGCCAAGTTGACGAATGTGAAATTGTCTTGCCTTCGTGACGCCAAGTCCTTGCTTGGCCTGGCGATGGTGCCGAATTTCAAGTTAATGACCTCCCGTCTTCCCAGATTCATGGAAACTCGACGAGAGGATATGGACGTTAGATGCTTTGTGTTCCTTAATGAAGCAACAAAGATCGAAAATTGCAACATCGAGTACATTGTTGGTGTTGGGTCAAGTCCGACCGAGAAGGCTTTGATGTGGCAAGTGAAAAAGCTTGTGCCGTCGTCGGATGAAGATATAAAGATAATTCGATGCCAAGTTGATTAGCTTGACTGCACGCTTTCGTTCTACAAATTCCTGATCAAAGGCTTCGAGTTTTCACTCGCTCTTGGCGGAATGGTGTGAGTGAGGATGGGCAAAAAAAAAGAAGATTACTTTGCCTTAGCACTTTAAAAATAGATTCCTATCAGGGCGACCCGAACATGAACCCATTTCGTTCAGTGGTTTTGCGTGGTCGTTTTCCATTTCGGCTCTCTGTATGTATGTATGTATGTACTTGTGTGTACACGTACGTTTGTAGCAATGTATTAAACCTAACCCGACGACCGAAAGGGTGACGTATTTTTACCACAGCCACCGACAACGACCAAAGACGACGACGACGACGACGACGACGACCCAACGACCTGGCCATGAAAATGATGCGGACGATGGAGACGCGGTTTTTTGGCGATCTTCTAGGGCCAACATGGTTTGAACGTGCATGGTGGTGGCTAACAAAGAGATCTCCTTTCAAGCAAGACAGTTCCTAAATCATCTCCTTATTCTCTTGTTGAACTGACAAAGTGAAAATTTTCTCTTTGATGGCCAAATCCTGACCCGAGTATTAGACAACCCTGACGTAAACCACAAAGCTCGTCTTTGCTCCACATGGACTTTATTTACCATGCACGAGCCAAGGAAATGGGAAAGAAGTGAACAAAACTATCCTCATTGGGATCAACAAGCTCAGGCAACCAAAAGCGTTTTTTGACTCCAATTGACCGAGATAGGTTCAGGAAGTAGTTGTTCATGTCTTGGGCCGTTTAATCATGACTCTCTTCATCGATAAAGCTCTCATTTGGCCTGTGGACCTTCCTTTTGATCCCACGAGGTGCTGGTCTTATACCGGGACTTGCTTTGCTGGCGGCACCACTCCAGTACGTACGTGTCCACGTTAGGTGTAGTTCAAAATTGCTCTTTTGCTCCGGTACAATATAATCATTACCTTGCCATCGCGACCAAGTCCCAGGGTGTGAAAAATTGGATCGCTTTTTGGACGCCTTTGTTCCCCTTGGTGCTTCAACGAAACGTCGGCCAAGGCTCTCTCTCTCTCACTCTTTCTCTCTTTCTTTTTCTCTCTCGTTCAGTTTCCCGTTGGCGTTGGGTGTTCCATGCATGTTCATTGTTCAGCCGTGATTGAGGGGCGTCAAAGGGCAATTCATTAAAGCCACACAATCCTCCCAAGACCTCCACTTACCCTTCGGACATGTAAGGAACCCACTCCTGACATTCATATTTCAAGTTCCAATGGTGTTGGGACGACCAAAGAAAGAGGTTGAAACGGGGGCCAGAGGAACAGTGGGACGCTCTTCCCTCGCGACTCTCATCTCTGGAGAGCCACGAGGAAGGGGTTCACTTTTCCATATTGATCACACATTTCTCGAAAATGGACCACTGAGATCACCAACCACCACGACCATCATCACCAACAACAAGAACACCAGCTCCGCCACTTCTTCTTGTACCCCTACCACACAGAGTACGTATCGTAGAATTTCGCCTCCCACCAAAGCTGTGGACCCCAAAGAGCGCTCCTCCATCCACCAGCCATATCGTGGTGGTTGGCTTGGGTTTTTTCCTTGGTTTTCAGAGCCTTGATGGTTAGGGTCACACCATGGTGGCCACCTACTTGAGCGAAGTCCTCACGCAATATTCCAACTCCACCAGCATGTCCACGTCCCACAACTTCCAGACCAATCAAAGGGTTCATAACTAAACTCTTCCCAGAGTGATTTACATAAACGAGCATTATTATTTCGATTCCATGAACTTCGAGACCTGTTCCATGTCCAAAGTTTCTACTGTCACATCGACGTTCTACTTGCTTCATGTCACAGGCTCGAAATAGGACCTACTATTTTGTAGATTCTCCTTGTCTGTATGTGCAGATAATACTGTATGTTCCAGCTTGATGTGGCATGATCACTCACAAGGAGTGCATTGTGAAGATTCCAAATAGAGGACGACGGAGAAGGAACATGGGGTTTGTGTAATCACTGGTGTCTTGCTGAGTAGTGTGGTTCTTCTTGGTCTTATCCCCTTCATGATCAAACAAACAAATCAAGGACTTATGCCTTCTCATCATCATTGTCATCCGATATGATATGGTCTCTATATAGTTTCGGTGCTTCAGATAATACGGTTTCCACGGTTTGATTCAATCAAGCACATGGAGCTTGCCATTTTTGTCATTTCGATAGTACTCCTAGAGCTTGGTTTAGGGGAGAGAGCCTCTCAAGGCTGACTTAAAGCCATTTAGAGCACCTTTAGGGGGTGGGAGGCGTGGAGAGTTAACCATTGGCAAAGGTGCATCTCTGTGGCATTTATTGGTAGAGTCGTATACGTAGTTTCGATCCATGGGAGGGTGGGATCAGCTTGTTCCAAAGTCATTGTGCTTTGAACGAACCTCACACGGTTGGGCCCAAAAGTCACATTTATGTTCCACCTCTTTCTCCTCTTCCAACATGATTGCTACTGATCATGATTTGCTCCAAGCACGCAATACTTCATAAATAACCGTGTCCTTTCCCGCCTTTTTGACATTTCCCAACGTGTTTTCGATTGGCCTCGGTCTTCCATGGTGATTGTTCCCAGCTTTTGTTGCCACCATGCTTGGGGCCAAATCACCAACATCCAAGAAGTTACAAATTATTTCTGCCTAAAACAGAGTTAGATTTCAACATGCGATACCTTTGAAATTTGCGTTATTTACGCGCATGCACCCACCAAAACGCATCAGTGAAGGGCAAAGTCCGGGGTGCATTCAATGAATACCCCATTCTTAAGGAGGCAAAGGCGACGACCCTTGGCTACACTTACAGGCTTCTTCTTCCGAATTTTTAAATACATACTCCGTGCCCGTTGTCCAGTACGGATGTACAGATGCCATGGGAGACGGTTCTCAAGCGGATATTTCTCCGCTTGATGGCCAGTGACAAGCCGACTGCTTCTTCATTCACTGCCCACGCCTTGATTTTCCCCTAAGAAGTGGCAAGGCTGAAACAGAGATATTCCTCCTGACTTATCTTGATATGAGGTGACAGCCAGTCTCAGAAAGATCTGGCTATGAACGAACGAGGTAGGTACCCCCTCCATCGGTTTGAGAACGGACGGCCGTTAGAGACATCTCTGTCAACACCGTGGCCAAGGTTTGATTCGCTTCCCACTCCCACCTCGTCTTGTTCCTATTATGGACTGACCGATTGTCTGTTACTCTTTTGTGACAGGAGGACATTCGTCGACATGTTCCCCATGAAAAAGCACCTGGCCCAAGGTTTGGGACGGACATTTAAGACCCGAATGTCAGACATTACTGGCCATTCCTGTCTACATACAAAGAGAAGGTGTCCACTTGAAGCCTGCCTGCTTGTCTGCCAATCGGCCCAAGAGAGGGCCAAGACGAGAAGCAGACCGGAGAAGCCGTAATTGGGGACATGGACGCCAAAATATGGACCAATTAAATGTGGAACGGACTCTCAAGTTCGTCTTGACAATCTCACCGGGAGTCATAACCTTTGATCAAAGACTGGGACGAAGGATGTCAGGTGCAGTGATTTTGTTTACCTTTCCACATCGTTCATCGTTCGTTCCCCTTCTTCGAACTGTCGTTCGTTGCTGACCATCTCGCTTCAGGCGGACATAAACATGGGATATTCCACAAATCTCCCGAGGGCACTCAAATTTCCTTTGATTTTTGGACTTTAGGGCAAGTTTAAGAGCGAACCGGGAGCCGTGTCTCCAGGTGCACTCACCGATATTGGGCGGCAAACGAACATTGAAAGAGGATGAGCGCGAGAATTTAAGAACAGGGCTGAGGCTGGGGCGAGTCTTAAAGGATTTTGCCATTCCGTGATGAAACCTGCGCATCATTTCTTTTGATGGACAATCCGGAAATCTCTCTTCTCTCCTTCAAGATCTAGAGGGGAGAAACTTTTGATCTTTCGTCAACACTTTGGACGGAAAAGATGGGCATTGAATTTGTTTTCAGACACTTAGTTGGCGTGCTCTCTTCTTTAGGCAAGCGAGCAAAGGCCCAGCGGCCATTTCTCACCTACCCGGTGAAAGAAAACATGAGTTATTGCTCCACGGACTTGATTCCATCCGTCACATCCTCTATTCCGAGCAGGGAAGAGACGTTATTGATGCTGTTAATTATGAGCGGCACATTCATTAACAGGAATTTTGAAGTCGACGGATATTTCTCCCAAGTGCCTATGTGGAGTTCCAAGATGACAAAGAAACGTGTTCCCTCCTCCTTCTCCTCCTCCTTTTTCCCTTGTCTACTACATACATGTGCTGTACGCACGTCCTCGCCGTTTGGACGAGTTGTTCCCCGACTAGCCTTGCTTTGTTCCATATAACATGGAGTAGCCATTCCATCGCTCGTTCCTTGATCAACAAATGAAGCTACTTGGAAAGGTCATGGAAAATTAATGCCTCCCAACACTCACCTCTCCTTTTACAAGTCAAAGCATCCAGCCACACACCACATCATCCTTGGGGTCTTTCCCATTCGGGATTTCTTATTGAGTCTCAAGTCGTTGGGCGGAAATCAAACCCTGGTCTAACTGGCCAAGATCCTGGGACAAATAGACGAGACAAGCGGGGTATGGGAGGAATTTTGCGAATTTAATTTCCCTGATGCACAACGTGTAGTAGGTGTCCAGCACGAACAGGAACCCAAGGGAACAACACAGAATCATTCCGCAACACGGACAAGACCACGTAATCGCGAAAAAGAGTGAGGAAATTGAAATGCATTGAATTGAAATTTGCCGCCCAGGGGTCGTCGCGTTTCGTGGGGAGCATTTAGTGAGTCATTTCCATTTGAACGTTCTTGGAACATAGGGCCAATAATGGCGAATATCATTCGGCTCTTGTAAATAAATGAAGCCCTTAGAAATAATGAAGTGGGTTAAACGGACGATCGAAGGAGTCGTGAATTGCTTGTCAAGCAATGTTTATGGACATGAGTTTGCATTTTCCTTGCTTCAATTGTTTTGTCTCAAGCCATGACAACAACATGATTATCTTCCTCCTCCTCCTCATCATCCCCACCACCACCACCATCACCGGAGCCATCATCCTCAGCAAGACTGCCTGTCCATGAAGTATGTATGTTCGAAGAATACGAACGAGTTGGTTGAGGCCTTCACACTTTTGGCCTAAGCGATCCCTTATCTACTGCCCCTTTGATTCTCAAGTCATGAACTTACTCACGCGAAGTAATGTCCGGTCTTCCGAACCAACCAACGTGGCATATTGGTTCAGGCGTGTGAGCGAGTGTGTGCCAAAGTGTATGTATCTAATAATAACAATAATGGCCACATCAATGGGAATGATGAGCATATCAGAGCGAACGTGTGGAGTCAAGCCCAAGAAGGAGAGAGAAAGAAAGAAAGATAGAAGAAGGAAGGAAGGAGGCAGGCCATTGTCTTTCACGTCCATGATGATCGAGAAATCTTGAATTGAATGAGTTGCATCTTTGCTTATCATGGACAATGATGCGTTGCTTTTCTCATCTTCATCCTCCTAATGGTCCACTGCCAAAGAATTTTTCTCGTGCGATCGACGCAGATATTGGATTGTACTGTACGTGTATATACATACGTATGTATATCGAGGGTCACGACGACGTCAACAAGGTCTCTCTTCGATTCTTGGGAAGAAGGGTCTTTTTAGTCCGTTTTCGGGCTTTCCAATTGGAATGGATTAATCAGAGATGACATTTGATCATCAGGGGATTACCTTGGCCAAGACCAGCTTTTGTTTTCCCTTCAAAACGGATCTCATTCCGATTGAAGTGGACCAAATACTGATGATCTCAAAAAAAAACTAGTTTTCAAGTCTTTTTTTCCAACCGTTGGAAATTCATGAATCCAGGCCAAGACCATCCTCATGTCATTCATAATTTTCAACACAATTCGGAAATAATGCCCAATGTTTGACACTTAAAGTTGAGGTATCAATTGGGCTCACATTACTTTCAACACAATGGCCAATCAAAGAGGATTAGAGGAATTCAAATGGGGGGATTTACTTTATTCACTCCCGTTTGAACAAATGGGGTAAAACAATACACCATGTTTTACAATCGGAAAAGGCGCTGCATCTACTCTGTGTTTCTCATCACCTCCAGCTCGCCTCACTCGATAGATCCGACGCAAACAAAAGCATTCTTGATCTGATTAGACGTCTTTGTTTGACTTTCAGGTATGTCCAAAAAACTTTCTCAGCCTGGATCGCGATTGTGAATCCACAAGGATCGGTTTTTGATCCGCGGCAATTCTATAAAGCACTTGAAATCCAAGTGGATCGAGAACCAATTAGGTGGAAAAGGTCGGTATTTCGATGTCTGATAGCCCCCAATCCTGCTTACGTACGTACATGTCTTCATAACAATTGTCCACCTAACTCCGGTGGATGTGGCGATTTGCTCGCGGCTATTTGTCCCCACAATAAAACTGTCCAATATTGCAAGATTAATCTTCTGTGATAACATTTCGGGTCGTGTCTTCGCGTCTTCGTCAGCTCGTTCGATCTTCTTCTATTGGGAACTAAAGCGAGGAAAGAGGGGAGCAAGCAAAGCGACCGCTGTTCCGGCTTACCACTCTATGACCTACAGAACAGCTATGAACAATGCAATCCAAAGTACGTACAGTTCGCAGAAATGGATAAAACACTAGCAACTGAGAAAGGAGAGAGAGAGGGAGGGAGGGAGATGCCGCATGGGTTACACAGTAATAATATGTAGTAGTGTTTGGTCCTTTAATTTTGAGTAACTTTGACAATACGTAGTTTCCGACACGGATGTCAACGGGGAAAGAAAAGGGCCAAGCATTTTGAGATAGAGGGGAGGGGGCACTTCAAACGTCCAACAACCAGGCATTGCGGGTCAAAGTATTTGTCTTTGTCAACAAGATCTTGGAGATATCAATTTTATCTTCCGGCAATTTTCTCCACCGACATCAAAGCTCTCATCTCGGGCAGCATTGAGACAAATTTTGCCCGAAAGTAAGACTACTTTATGCATTGTCCGAAATCAGAACATCCATTCCGTCTCGGCCAATCGTATCATTGGTCATTACATTAGAAAGCTAACGAAACATGGCCGAGCAAATATTAGGAACATAATCAATTCCGACGATTTACAACGTCTGTGATATAGTATGTACTAGATCAGATTCTGCCGACCGGCTTTGATGCCTAATGCATAAGTTACATCAAGTGTTACTCGTCCCCCCAATGGACATTTTCGACTTACGAGCATTGAACAAATGAAAAGGTGTGCTCTGGACAAAGAATTGCATGTATCATCATTTGAGTCTATTTTGCCTTGTCTAGATTGCCGATCCTGAAACGAGTTGGACTCGTTTGCCACGGCCTCAATGACATAAAGTGTGGCGTTTCGAGAGGATCAACAATGGACGGGCTCTTTTCAATCACTAACAAAGAAACTCAAATCAGCGCATTTTGTGCAAACACTTGTGATCCCTCGAATTTGCCTGTCCACGAGCAAACTGGATCAATTCAAACATTTCTACCTGCTGCATTTTTTGAAATATTCACGTAAAAGACTAGACACCACATTGGTATTTGCAGATGGCCTGAGATCTCAAGTTGAAGCGTGTGTGTGTGTGTGTGTGTCTGTGAGCAGAGATAGTAACAGATATCTGGATGGGAAACCATCCATTCATTGAGGTCACGCTGGAATGGCATCCTAATCATGGAATTGTATTGATTGACAGATGTTGGAAAGCAAAGGAGAGGGAGAGCATCCTTTCAGCGAGAAAAACGTAGATCGTGGCCAGGCATCAAACAAGTAAGCAAGCAAGCAAGCACCTTGTTTATGACTCCAAACTGCATCCATATGGTACCAAAAAAGGCTGGCCAAATATGATGACGAGTGCCACCAAAAGAGTGTGCCGTACGTAGTACGAAGAGCGTAGCAGTAGTAGGGTCTTCTTTGTAAAACGATACGTTTGTCGCAATCATCCTTACCGTACGTACAAGGGGGAATTTATAGAAAGATAGATAGATGGATGGTTGGATGAATGTTGATTTTTTCTTCTTACCCAGCTTTCAATTCATTCGTTATCTTTGGTCATTCATCCGTCTTATGACGGCTTTTGTGTGGTTTTGCCATCCATCAAGCCGGTAAACAAGTTATTTTTTACACTTTTGTAACCGTTGGCCAACCGGCCAATTCCAACCATTCCACCCGAAAAAAGAGGCTTATTTTTTTAGCCACTCTGCTCGTTTTTGGGTGACCGGATATGCGCTTTTCAACCCTTTTCTGTGTACGTGGTCCGTACTCAGTGCTAGTCGGTGTACTGTATATTCAGATGATGATGATGATCCTGACGAGTTAGCGGCTATGAATGGGCTTCATTGGCTTGTGCCTAAGGGACGCTCATCGATTCAAATGGTGTAAGCTCTTCAAGTTGTTTTTGTGTCGAGCAGCCCCTAAAAAGTGCGACTGGGACGCCTCTCTGTACTGTGTATAGAGAAAGAACCTAGTGAAAGAAACGCATCTCCCTTCACCATCCACGTGCGATTGGTAAACAAGTCCAATTCGGCACCGATCATTCCAGGGACAGATGGGCTCACTATATACCGAATACTGTGTACGTACGTGGACGGCATTCTCTCACACACGCACTTGGTAGTGTGTGGCACCATTTTGCACATTTAGCAGGTCTTTTCTGAACCCCTTCAGTTTTGAGACGTGATGAAAATAGTAATGAGGGGCCAGTTACGGATGGCGAAGGGAACTAGGCTAACTAACTACTATGTCGCTAGTGCACAAGCCGCCATTCATCTATGGACATAACATGAGTAGGCCATTTATTTTCACTCGCTGATGACTTGATAAAGTTCGGCAACGAGTCGGTCGACCCTACTTGGTGCATCATCATATCAAAGGAAGAAAACACTTGCTTGGCCATCCGGAAGTTTCTTAGGAGACACACAGATATTCCGATGCAAATCGTCCATTACCAAATATCTCGTTTTGAACGTCTGGCCTCCGGGATCAGAGTCTTATCGTGCGATGATATTTTTTTACAAATCTATGATGGCCATAACCCGGACGAAATGGAGCAAATGTCCACCAGGGAGTCCAAAGTCGTCATTGCCTGTCTTCATTCCAATCTGGATATTTGAAGGTTGGCCTCGGCCTATTATTGTTTCGCCTCAGCAGGATCGAGTCATGCAAACGGGAAAATGAGATGGACAATAATGATGTCTGTGTACTTAGATTCTGCATTCTATCGATTGCTAAATGCTACTTGGCGGCCATCTTAAAGAGATGGACGAAGAGCGTTGCCCGTGCTTCGATTCGTTGACACACAAATACAGGATTATGACTTGAGGCTTTCTTCCGAGTCGTCGTTTTCTTCAGCGAAATTCCTCGCTGTAAAATGGTTCCTTCGCAATTTGTGAATGCGTCTCTGCCATTTGTTTGACGACGTCTTATACTAGTTTGGTACTGTTCGTCAGTAGAATAGGGAATGGATGCGTGGACAAAACCATTGGATAATCATGCTCAATTCAAGAGGTGCCCGCGATGTGTCCAGAAAACGACGAGAGCCAAGAGTTGTGGGGTCATTTCAAAACTGCGAATTCTCCATGTGCGCTATGCACAAAAAAGCCATTCTCAGTGCAACCAGTCCCCATTAAACCAGTCACTGAAACTATCTAAACAGCGCCTAAACCTTTGATAATCTTTCTAAGAACGAACCCATGTGTATTCGAGCCAGTCTGTAGTTGCAAGTTGCACTGTCCAAAGTCAATTTCTTTCAATTATATAAGTACGGTGATCGGAGATGAAGGTGGGCTCATGCAGAAATCTTCTTTGTTCGCATGTGCTTCCCTTGGAGAAGAGTGCAATTGTTCGTAATGCCACCTCGACCATCATCATCACCATCACCATTCGCCATTTCGGGTTTTGAGATGAACGGACATTTGAAATGAGCTCCACAACAGCCACGGCTGCACTCTCAAATGTTCTGGGCATTATTAGCGTGATCTCCAAGACCTCTGTACTACTCAATGTTGGACACAAGCCGTCATAAAGTTAATGTAATAGATTGGATGTGCACCAGTCGTTCAGAAAGAGGCGAATCGCTTCCAAACCCTCATTCCAGGTTTGCCCCAAAATGGGCCTCAAAAAGGCCGGAGAATCAAATTCCTCGTTCATGAAATCATCATGGGAAGCACTAACGATTTCTGGCATAAATAACAGTAATGATCAATTTTCGGGTCAAAACATGAGGTCATCTCCTCCATCCACATGAGATGGCCCCTTTGCATCATCTGACGAACGAGATGCACTTTGGAAGGTTCACCCATTTCCATGGGAGCGATGATGATTCGTTGGGACATCTTTATGAGCGTGTAGACACGATTTTGAAGGAATTTCAAAGTCTCTCGATTCCATCGTTCGTTGTTGTTGCAACTGCACTCACTCACTCACTCACACACACCCTTAGTACAGACTGCAGCAGGGAACTACGTACGCACAACGTTTACACTCATATTGCACAATTTATGGTACTACTTTATGGGCTTTTTCTTGCGGACTTTTAAACCGTATCTTGAACTTGATCTTTAGGCCCACTCGTTAGTTCAGTTCACGACGCAACTGGGCTGTGTTAAATCGTAAACTTACGGCCATGGTTGGTTCGTTCCAACAACGGCTCAGTATCCGGAATGTTTGCATTGTGGAGATGTGTCTATTTGGAAAAAAGTGCATTGATTGTGCTAAACCGTCTCACGATAATGGGTCAACTTCGACCAGAACCTAATAACCAAACTTGACCATCTGAATGTGCTCGTTAAGATGAAGAAATTGGAAAACAATGGGATGACTCTTTTCACATTACACGCAACGTAGAGCGTTAATCCCTCTTTTAGGAATATATTTCTCTGACCCGCTTGGAAAGGTATATGTCGAAATGGAATGGGCTACAGTTCTTCGTGATCGATCAAAGCCCTCATGTTTTGGAGAGATTTTGCCGATTTTTCATGTTTACCTACGGAGCCGATAGCTCTTTACATTTGTACGTACTAGTAGTGGAAGGTCCATGTCCTGCGGGTTTGGCTGGAACATCACAAGGCAATAGAAAGCAAAGCAAACATTGGACTCGAACTCGGAGTGGAGCACTCATTTGCACAAGTCCACGAGGAGGAGCTGTTATGGTGGTGATGGTGATGATGGCGGTGGTGATGATGGTGGTGGTGGTGGTAGTGGTAATGGCCCAGTTATATCATAAGGAAAAAGCACCTGTTCATAATGTATCGTCAAACAGTCTACAGATTGAACTCAATTTCATCGGGCTTCAAATGATCATTCTATGCAAGCTGAAAACACATTCAGGGTTGCCAGAGATAAAAGTCTGCGATAACTTGATTTTGGCGGTCCTGGTGAGATGAGTCGAATTAGGAGAGTTTCTTCTATGTTTTGGCTGTCCACTTTGTTCAAAATGAGTCAACGTTGACGTATTTGCTCAAACTGGCGTCTTATCATTTAAGTATTATCCCTGGCTAAAAGGATCCAGGTGCTTTTTCTGACTTGAGCTCTCTGATCTGAGAGTGAGCGGTTTTGTGACCAAAACACAAACATGGTGGTTCTCCATACTAGGTCCAATTAGAACATTTTGCCCTCACATGGCTCTTACGTAGATAAAAGCACGTTCATTCAAAAACTTTAGGAACACGTACCGAAACAGCTAAGAATCGTCGAGTGCGGATGTTGACAGGATATTTCTGCTTTCAAATAATTAGAAAATCATTTTCACCACGTGCTGTCCATCCATGTACAGGGAACACCCAGGGACAGGATGGAAATCCATGTCACGAGGGGTGGTCCATTTGGCATCCTAATCAAGAACCCTTTTGGTTTTCATGATTTCATTCTTAATGGTCCGAGAGAGGACAATAAAAAGATCTAACACATGGATCGTGTTAGGGAACCACAGGAAAACTTGGTTGTTCCGGTCGTGTTCCCCCTTAAAAAGAGGAGAATAATTCCACCCCGCTGTCAATTACTCTTTTTGTCCCGATGACCATAGATGGTTGTTGTGCGACCACTGAGCTGAAGAGTGAGGTAAATGGCGATTTCCAGGATTGTTTAGGGGGTTGAAAATGGATTCATTTTCGATTGAATGCAATCGTAAGTGAGTCAGTCCATGGGATGGAGAGCAAATGGAACCCGGCAGATGGAACGACCGAGAAGAAATGATTGAATTGTTGGACAACTGCGTCGAATGTTATATATTCGGTTTCTCCTTTAGTTGATTCTGACAAAAAGAACTGGATACCAAGGGGGATGGATGAGGATTGGAGTCAGTTGAACAAAGATAGGTCAATCAAGAAGAAAATTTCCTCGATCAGTTTCGTCTGGATTTGTTCAGTTGTTCGGTGTGTGTGTGTGTTTGTGTAAGTACGTGTATATAACGTGATGTTGTGGTGATGAGATGATGATGATACATGAGTCTGACTTTGAAATGGAGATCAGTGAAGGAATCCTCCGGTGAAGCGGGAGATTCTCCCATGATTTCCATTAACGTCCAACTAGGCATGCATTCATGATTGCTTTGTCTTGTTAATCTCTTTTCAACTTCTCACTTTCATCGTTGGGATTCATCATGGTCACTCTGGGAATAAATAGCTGAGAAGAAAACGCCATGATGATCCCTTGACCAGATCTACTCACAAGTAACTACTTCAATTTCACGTTGTCAAACAAGATGTCTATTTTGTTTTATTTTTAGCCTATGTTGCGTTTCCTTGAGCCTTTATTTTGCCAATACTAAATTCATAAAATGGGTCTTTTTCGCGAAATTGTTCCCTTCTCTATTTCCAACGACCAAATCTGGCTTGGTGGAACAACGCAATGACCAATCATTATTTACCACTTTGGAACTGTTGGTTGAACGTTGATCTGGATCTTAACAGCATGTAGGCTAGTAAGCAAGCAAGTAAGCAAGCCACTCACTCAGTTAAGGAAAGGTTATTCAAGTGGCTGCCTGCTTGAGGCCTGGACAACCAACCATCGTGCTTAACACAACAACCTACATAGCCAGTAGTTACTACTGTCGCTCGAACCTCCAGTTCTATTACCATCCCTACGTGTGTGCACCCACCACTCATGATCATCCTCCTGGTAAATCACGCATGGAAATGACCAGTCATCTTCATCTTCTTTACTTCATCTTGTTCTCACTACCCCTTGGTGGTCATGAAACCAGATTCAATTTAGAACAGATCCTCCCGATGACCATAGGGAATGTAAAGCCCATTTCATCTAAACAACGAACATTGTCCATGTTACTCTTTGGAAGGATTGCAATTAGACAGATCTAAGATAGGTGGTCATTGGATGATAATAGTTTATCTTTTAAATAACTTGACATTTTACCACTAACTTTGTGTTTTGTAGTTGTTGAGGATGTCGTTCGGTGCATCCTGATGGCTTGCAGTAAATGCGTATGCAACCTTGGCCCATCATCATGTAACCAGACCATAGTTGGAGCTTTGTTTGATTCAAAGATCCGAGTCATGATGGACATTGTCCAGCTCTTGAATGGCATTATACTTGAGACGTTTTCACATGCTAATTCAGATTCGTGTGGAAAGAAACCTGTGTAACTGAGACAAGATGAGGGTAAAACCTTCATTAAGCCCGTCTTGACAATCGTCTCGGGATTCTTGGGTGTCTTTGAGTGCAACACATCCTCCACCTCGTTCAATGAGAATAATCGCAGTTGGCTAATTACCACCGTGATGTTCATTTACCAACGACAAACAAAGGACAACAATGTCAAAAATGTTAATGACGGGAATCTCGGAGTCAGTAGCATTTGTAGTAAACTACTGGCCTCATCCACGGAACCCGACTCAAATACAGCTTTGACGCTGAATGCCATTTGAACCCACAACCACAAGCTACGTCATTGAACACTTTGAGATATGAACTTTTTATCTAGTGTATCAGTACAAAAAGAATAACTTCGCTTTATTGTGTTTCTGGCTGATGCAGTAACGTATAATATAGCACTAGCTTGGACAACCCAATTTAGGACTGTAGTTGTGATGAATGCCATGCCAATACTGTTCCAAACTCCAGAATTCGAAGATTGAAAAGTGATGACAGGGATCGAGCGAACTGACACACAAATATGACTTAATTTGCCTGCTGCCTGCTTATCGTCGAGCTCGTCGAGAAGTTGGGGAGTCCAATTGGGCTCGATCCAGATGGAGACAGGCAGTATCTCAGGATCTCCGTCTTTTTTCTGTTGCATCCGAGACGATCTTTCGTCATTCATCTCTGTCCAAATCTTGTTGAGGGGAGATTTCTGGTGGGAAACATATCATCATCGACAAAACTTGGCCTTCAACCGAGTTGCTCCGTCTAATTAGGGACGATATGTTGTTCATACTCGGGTCTTAGAATCAAGCAGAAAAAAGCAATCAAAGGCTAGTGATATCTTAGTAAACGACATGAAATGATTGGTCTTCGCCACAAGAAGTGTTTTATATACTTCATAGGCCATTGAGTCGGAATTGAATTCGAGCTCATCCGTCGTTTGATGCACTTTCCGAGTGGAAAGAATTTTCACCGACCGACTCCCTCGTCTTCACTCTCCATTCTTGTGCATTGAATTCGCCATCAACGCAATTGGCAAATCTGACCATAATAGTCTTTGTCGACCAGGAGTAAGAAGTAAGTCATCATTGCAGGAACCGGGCTCATTTCAGCACAAGTGCAATCGGATTGTCTGTCAAGGTGCTCACTTGCTTGCTTGCTTGCTTGAGAAGAACGAGAAGGAAATGAAGTCATCGCTGTTCGCTCAAATTCAAAGCCGAGGAGTGAGTTGTGACCAATTCTAAATGAGGCATGACTTTGAATTCTGAATAGATTTCAATCTCAGCCCTTTTTCTGGGGACGACTACACTACAAACACAATTATCTCGATAACCATCTTGCTTGTCGAGGCATTACATTATTGGGCTTGCCAAACCACCGAGTGAGTGTGTGAGTGAGTGAGTGTGCATGCGTTGGTTTAGGTGGTAGGAAGCCCATCTTCATTAGTCCACAAGTTGAGACGATTATGGACATGGACGACTTCAATGGCTAGTTTCAAATGGTGTACCTAGAAATGGTACTCGTATACGAAGCACTACGTGAACCTAGGTGGATCTGTAGTAAATTGGCAAGGATTTGTTTCTTATCGCGATCCTATTAAGATGTGAGTTTGCTCGAGGTTTTTCCGCTTCCCACTGATATGGCCGAAAAAAAGCCGATTGAAATGGCCTCGACCCTCAGTCACTCTCTTGAAATTTGGGATGAAAAATGAATCGGATCCTCTTTGCCATTCTCGTTTTGTACCACACACACACACAGACGACTTACATATGTACGTATGTGATACGTAGAGCTTGTGTTGGTGAATGTTGACGTCCATAATAGAAGTCCTTCAATCGCTTCGTTTTCACAGACCACTCCACGATCACAGAAACATCCTTGAAGACGAATAATCTCCATTTCTCACTCCTTATCATGTCGAGTCCATAATCTATATCCTAACAAAGCCATTATTTTCCCATTTTCGTGTGGTCCAGTGTGACCAAAGTAATCGTGTAAATTCGCCAATGAATTTTCGCATGTGAATCCCAATCACCTTATATTGCCAAGAACAAAGTCCCGATGGACACGATGGATAACCATTGGTTAGAACCGTGACTAGCTACAATACTTATTACTGTTTCGACTTGTCCAGCTCAATTGTCATCCATTGCGGGAATAAATTGGTCCAAAAGAAGACGAATCTCATTCACACCATATCTTACTGATTTTCTGTCTCAAGCGAGTGGTCAGCTCTTTTCCCACATTCAATTACAATTGGCGATTCTTCTCTGGAATTGAACATTATCACGAACGAAAATATTGTGTCTTGTTTGAATTGTTTGCCACCTGGGTCTCGCCATTTTTGGCCTGTTCAATTCATTTTCAAAACACTTGCTTTAAAGTTTGTCAATGCTTGGGTGTTTTAACGAGGGCGAAACAGGATTATGACTTATGATCCGCACAGATGTACATCATGCGTGGATTCTACCGTGATTCTACAGTACCAAACGAACCAGAACATGTATTAGAATACCTTTTTGAGGGAGATTTGACTATGATAAGATTAATATTCAAATCTCTTACACTAGTCGGCTCATCATTCTTATCAACTCACCAAAGACTTCAAACCCACATGGGCTGGATCATGTAACTCGATTTCTCAACTGGATGTCCCCCAAGTCCATCAAGTTAGAAGTCCTTAGGAGTGTTGATATCGAGGTGACGACTTTCTCTTCGAGCAAGGCAATTTGTCCATATCTTGAGATTTAGATCTATTCACAGAGACTCGGGGAGGGCCTTCACATGTCAGCTTTCCATTCCTCATTCTTCTAATTAGAGGCGAAAAATGTAATTAAACGGGAACTTTTCTCTAAAAGGAGGCGCTGCCCTATAGACACGAAATGCATCTTGCATGTTAGTTCCTACATACCGTATGTAACTATGTACTCTTTAGAAATAGTTCCAGGGCAATGAGGCGGGTGTCTGAGAACTCTCGGGAAAGATGTCCGTTCATTGCCAAAAAGGAACCACAAGCATCACACCATCACCGCTCAATGAGGTAATGTCAAACAATCAAAAGCATTAGGAGCACGGGCGTAACCCAAATTTCGCATTATCATCCCATCAACAACAACAACGGCAACAACAACGATTGTATTCATCTCCTGGTCTCCCTTTGAATCGCCTTCTTGTGTTCTTCCGTAGATGTTTCTTGCTACATGTTGGTTCGAATCTCGAATGTAGTGCATGGATTTAGTCACAATAACGGCTCTCGTTTTACATGTCATCGTGGAGTTTAGGGGCGTGTGTGAGGTGGTCGGATTGCTTGCCGGCCTTTTGGCCAAGGTGATCCGGAAAAGGCTTTGACTCTGGTGGGCCCTACGCCCATGAAATTGGCTAACATCTTTGAATTGACAACGGAAAAAAGAGGGGAGAAGAAAAAAAAGTTGAATCCATAAAGAGTGGAGGAAGCCGTCGTCTGAAAAGAGGCACAGGATGATAATGATGACGAGAGGAGATTAGGCACGCCAATAGAGCCTCGTTGCCTTCTTCTTCTTCTACTTCTTCCTCGGTCGGTCAGACTTCACTGATTTTCCCCCGAGATCCCTCCCGAATTATACAATGGCTTCCAAATGTTACCGCACACCAAAGAAATGTACAAAGACATGAAACTATTCTGAAAGTTAGCATAAGTCAAGGAGGCCATATCTTGTGAACAGACACTTGTACTCAAAGATATCTCTGGAATATATACTGTATAGTTAAATGTCAGGCGCAACTGTACTTACCTATGTTGTCTTTGGCACTAATCTAATGTCATCCTCGTAAGAATGACAACCAGAATAGTGTGACTGGATTGGATACATCGTCAAAGTGGTTGTCCGTCCATCGAACCGTGGCCATCTCCTCATTGTGTATTGTATATACACTATACCCTAGGTAGAGAGGGCACCATCACTCGGCTCCGCCATTCTTTGGAGGAAGATAACGTCATAGACCTAGATGTACTAGTACGTCCCAATAGTCCGTCCATCCATATGGGTGTTTCCTCTCAATCGTCACCTCGACTGCATAAACGTATTTCCGCTCCCATTTCAATGGAACTTGGTCGCCATCTCAGGCTTGAATCTTAAGAAAGCCCGGGTGTGGAAAGTCAAGTGTCAGATTGAATTGTATTCAAAACCATAATGGAAGCCGTGAAGGTGGGGATGATGATGATTGCCGATCGTTTCATGCTCGTTGATTCCGGTTAGGCTTGGATTCACGGGACTCAACGGAAAGATTCGGACGTCTTTTGCCGCTCGTTTCGATGGGTGTCGTCTTAATCCTCGGTGTGCTGTCTCTCTGAGTTAGAAAATGACCACTTTTAACACCCATTGGCCCTGTTTTGCCTCCAGGTTTGTGGGGTTTTTGTGCTGGGCTTAATTGTTCGGCTTTGTTTGATCGGGATTGGAAGGTCCGGCAAAAAAGCTAAAGGGCAGGCTGGTCGTCCAAGTGAATCTGAAGATTGCGTGATTTAACCAGTTATCAGCATCTTATTTTGACCTCACATGATCTCTGGTGCCAACAAAAAAGCATCTCCACTTGACTTGAGCTTAACTGGAGGCTGTCGTAGCATGCCTCTTGACATTGAATCCAAGTCAACAAGCGCAAAAGCAAGGCGATGAAAATGTGAATGGATCATGAGCGAGAAATATATCGTAGGCACTCAAAGCTATGTTGGGTCCCAGGTTCGTTCGTGGATGGGCGGCTCTCGTTTCTGTGGCTTGCAATTGATTCATCATCATCTTCATGACCATCGGGTGAAGAATCTATTTCCATGGATTGACTCGGGCCATGCGAAAATAAGTCGCTTGGAGAGGTTGTTGGTAAATGGATGGATGGATAGATGGATGGATGGAAGAAACGATCGTCAAGGCCCTGGTTTGAAAACAGTGGTCGAACCCGATTATGCTCGCTTGGCAGTCAGTCTGGCGAAGAGGTTGATCGGATAGAGCTGGCGAGTTGGTAAATTGGGGGTCTGGCTCTTATCATCATTATTTGAGGGGGAAAATGATGATTTGCCCGCTGCATCCATTCCTCCCCAAAACTCACGAGGAGTCAGTGCCAGAATTTCTTATTCAATTTTCTGTTGATATGTCGACCCCACAAACTCAGGACCATGGACGACTCCAACTGGGTCCATTCATCACCGATTTCTGGGCATTTTCTCCTTCATTAACCCCCATGACAGTGGATAATAGATATTCAGGATTTCAGATTGACCTCACAGGTAGGCAGACTCAAACTCAGGCCAAGCCCAAATGAGAGCTTCGTCAAAAAATCGAGGCCACTGCACAAGGAGGCTCTTTCACCTATGGTGTGCGACATTGGGTAAGAAAATCCTGCACACACAGTACGTCGAGCATAAATGACAAAGGCTTCACGGACATTTAATTGGTATCATATTTCCCAACCACTCACATTCATTCACTCCTCCACGAGTCCTCTCGATCTCCATTACAGGTGGGGAATTAAGGGCTTTGCCAGGTCATGAAGAGGAGCTTTAGGATGTTTTCATTTTCCCAGAGCCCCAATTCATTGAGGGCACGTCCATCCGTTCGTTCTTTCGTTCGTTCGTTCATTCGTTAGTTACTTGGCTTGATCTTCTTCTTGAGAATCAAGGATCTCGGCTTGGTTAGTTGAATTGTCACGCAAGGAGAAGGAAGAATAGACCCAAAGGCTACACGATCCTAATATCAAGCCACCACCACCGCTAGTGCAGTACTACATACCATGAACTCACTCCTCCCGTCCGCCACCTCTTCTTGTACTGCTCTTCTTCTTCTTCTTCTTCTTCTTCTTCTTCTTCTTCTTCTTCTTGCCAACCCCGAAAGGAAAGATCAAATCCCGGAGACCCAATCAATCAGGCCTCGGAGGGAAGAAGCTGAAGAGCAGTACGGTAAATGTAAACCAGGGTCATTCATTCATTTCGGGGCGAGAAGAGCCGAGAATGTATCGGTGTATTCCATCAGTGTTCTCCGAGGTGACTGAGCAAAGTCAGACAATGACAATCATCAAAAGTTCAAATAAGATAATCACCCTTGGAAGCCCCAATGAAAAGAAATGATCGCGGTAGAAAAGCTTGTATTTCGACTATCAAGTAGGACAATTGCTCGATCGAACGAGGTGCTCAAGTGAAAATTCAGATCTACAGAACTACTCCGTACTTCTCATTCTTTTTCGTCGTCGTCGTCGTTTTCTTCTATCCGGTCCTTTGCATAAGCCCCCATGAACAAATTCGATCCCAAGGAAGTGAAAATGAGGACGACGTCCGTCCGTCCATCCATCCATCCATCTCATAGGACTGGTTCAGTGTCGTTGATTGTACGAAGTTTGGTTCCCGGTCCAAGTTGAGTTGAGAAGGGGGGGGCTTCTTTGCCCTAAAGAATAGTTCAGCCCCCGCCATTCAATTCAATCTCGCCTACTCGTCCGTCCGGTCTTGCATAGATTCATATTCGGGCAGTGGAGGATTGTGTATCAAGAAATCGTTGAACATGCGATTTGATCGCCTCTGGATATTTTATGAAGTCAAGACATGCCCGTGTCTTGGAGCCCCCGCTTCTCTAATTCCTCTTCACACTCATGGGATCTTGAAATTCAATGATCAGTTCACAATGACGGCACCAAATCACAAATGGAATGAAGTGTGAATTGAATTCCACTCGAGGAGTTCATGCATTCTAATGAAATTCCCCTCTTCAGGCTCTTTCTTCTTCTCTTTCCAATGCTATGGGCAATTAATTGGATGTCAGGGGTGACCAAAAACCGCAGAAAAGACAAAGTTTGGTTTCAAACATTAGTCTATTGCAAGTCCATTAGAAAGAGGCTGGTGATTTGCCATCACTTTAGACAAGATCCCAGG
Source organism: Tigriopus japonicus (assembly GCA_010645155.1). NCBI lineage: Eukaryota > Metazoa > Arthropoda > Copepoda > Harpacticoida > Harpacticidae > Tigriopus > Tigriopus japonicus. Next base: position 6,243,776 of record CM021314.1, read on the forward strand.
TGTTTGACATCAAACGTACCTCGTCTAGTTCCCAGGCCTTTGAACGCAGTGGTGTTTTATGTTTAGCTTTTTTGCACCATTCCATGACCAAGGTAATTGGATTGGCATGATAATGCCCGGTTTTGAGCCATACTTATCAAATTGGGTCAAAGGGTCAAGACAGGGTCAGCCAACACCAAAGGAAGAAGTAGACGAAAACTTTGGTCTTTTCTTCTAAGCACTCCATTCAATGTCAGAAATGGTTCCGCCGACGAGATGAACGAGGCAATGAAATTCCAACAGGTGGATATGCCAAAGGGTGCATGCAGCATCTTCTTGTTACGTGTGAAAAACATCCAGTTAACCCTTTAACTCCCTTGTTTCTTTCATGAGTGAGAGCTGGATGGAGAGAGATGAATAGAGGCAACAACTGCATCACCTGTACATCTCACGTTTATCGTCAAATTAGGACTTTATGTACGTCCATGGAGCCCAAATGCGGGTCTCTCAAATGTGCATTTTTGAAAGTAAACTTTCCGACGACTCAGTGCCAAAGAGTTGTTTGATAATCTTGTTCTGAGTAATGTGTATTGACACGGATGATTATCGAGTCGGTCAATGGTGTGCTTGGGACGTTTGAAAGCCCTTTCGTCGGTCCATTCACAACATTGTGATCGCTGGTTGCTTTGTTTTGCTGGTGCATTCCTGGTTTGCAGGCCAAACAAGCAAACATGCTCACTCACTCGCTCACGCTAGATCAATCGAGGCTTAGAATTGACCAGTCATTTTTCATAGGTCACACTAAGGCCAAGATGATGAAGATGAAGCCGAAGCAGAGGTCGAAGAAAAAGACCTCGACGACGACGGAGATGATGATGATGATGAGGCGTTGTTCAACTCTTTGTTTAAGCCTTCTCAATGAGATGAAATATCAGGATGATTTCCAGTTTTGATGCCCACAGCTATCGCGCCGTACCCATCGTAAATAGCTCCAATAAACGTCTCATCATATTCATTATGATCACGAGTGGGGTGGCCTGACGGCTTTAATAGCTACGAGTCTAAACCCAGTAAACACACATTCACTGGCACTCACTCTCACACACAGTTCTTGAGGTCTTGGCGAAGAAAGAAACCAAAACGAGCTTGGACATGAAACCTACCTCCTCTCTCCTTATGATTATAAGAGCGTTAACACTTGACTCTTGGAGACGATTTGCCATAAATTTCCCTGAACTAAGAAGTGCTTGCTTTGACTCAACGTCCTCTTCGTCGTCGTCGTCCGAGGAGATCCCCCTCATCCTCCTCAGGGTACCTATCAAAACCAATAATTGGAATGTATGACATAAGATATGCAAAGTCATGCATTCACAGCTTCACATTCTCTTCTGTCAAGGTTTCATTTTGGAAATGGTTGGTGGTCGTCGTCTTCGTGTTGGTTAGTGCTCGTGGTCTGACATTCTTCCAATTCCCACCAATATCCGCCCGTAAAACACAAAGAATTGACCTGATCATTTCATTCTGGAGGGTCTTTCGATGTATTGTACATGTAGTACATGTAGCGGTGTTTGATAAGTTCACCATGGTTTCATGGCAAAGTGCTCTACTTCGTTCAAGTGGTTTCAAAGGCCACAGGAAAACCCCAGAATGTCATGTCATTGTCAGAGATGGTTTTGGGCAGGAATGGTTGGTTGACAGTCTCGTTGGTTTGAGTTAAGATGTCACCCAGTAAACCACACACGCACATGCTCGGAGAAAAGAGCGAGAAACATCAACTCACTAGTGCTGATCGCCCTCTAGTTGGTCATAAAAATGCGGACATGACTGAGTTTGTGGCCAAATGTGAGATGCAAAGTAGACAACTGGCCCAATGAGCAGCAAGCTTGACCCAAAAATAAGCATAAAACGATCGTTCTGGACCGAGACATTCTGATCCTTCTCCACCAAATCCAAGGGTTCAAGACCAGTAGAGTGCCAAGTCAAAGCGAGGATGATCGTTGTTGTTGTTGTTGTTGTTGTTGATCTGTCGCTTTCGCTTCATCTTCGTTCCATGCCCGAATCATCTCAAGGCTGCTGAGATGAAAGTGTGAACGACGAAAATGAATAGGTTTACGTAGCTGAGGCATTGGTCTAGATAGAGTACTACCACTACTAGTTCTACCGACACTATCTGCTAGCTTGCAAAGCCCGTTCCAGATCATCATCGTGGTCTGCTATGAAAGTGTCGCGATTGAAATCAGTGTTCGAGGCGAACAAGAAGAATTATCATGGACTCTGGAGGCCGAAATAGCTAGGTGATCCACAGGTCATGCATACCTAGAGCCCTATGATGATGGTCTTGTGACTGCCTGCGTAGTAAGGGGAAGAGATGCCACCAATATCGCCTCCCAAGATCTTTGAATGATGTTTGCTCGCATCGCCATTACTTCATCATAAGTGTGCCAAGATCCTTCATGCTCCACCAACTTCACAAAACTTTCAATAACATTGCTACATTTTATGGATAAACATTCATAAACCAAAAATATTCACACCAAACCCAATCGTGACCGGCTGTCCGTGGATGCAACACCCTTTAATGCTCGAGCATCTCGTCTGTACCCAAACACGAGCGATGGTTTCAATTCCTTTCCCCATGGCCGCCTCGTAATTCATTCATAATTGGTCACTGTCCATACATGCTCAAATTATTGATATACGACCTCACAATCTCTCAGAGAACAGGGCCAGCCCAGCCTACAGTAAAGCCTCTCACTCACTCACTCGCTCTGATTGAGGTGATGATACACATACACAGTACTCTACGGAACCGACCACAACAACACCGACAACAGCACCAAGCAAACCATGCTTCAGTTTCTGCTGATTATTAGGGAACGAGCAGAAATAATGCTTCACTGGTCCCACATCCAGCCCACAAAGGGCCGTGATAGAACGACACGGGGTCGGTGGGATAAATATAGCACCATTCACCTTGGCTGGACGGTAGTAAAGAGTAAAGTATGTGCCAAGAAAGGGTCCTCGATGGTTTCACACAAGGCATTCTTCGACAATAAATAGCCAAAACATGAGCATACTCGTCGTTACAAATGAGTTGGCCTTTTGAGGGTATCTAAACGGAGGGTAAATGAGATGCCACAAACTGAGCAATTTTCAACATTGGAACCGAGTTTCCAATCATTAAGAAAAAGGCCTATCTCCATGGATATAAAGGGATACTAAGATGTAACGGTTTGTGTTCCAAGCTAGGTGAGCGTAATGCCCAAGAACATCCACACTTTTTCTCAGTAATATTTTTCATGGACGCAATGTGTCTACATGGCTATTAAAAGGAGATGAATTTAAACACCAGTTTTGGCCTGATCGTTATGAAAATTTACACGCACATCCTGCATGATGTTAGAGGGGGCAGTCAACCACCCAGAGGCCAAGATGTAGAAAGGAAGGTGGATGAATTAGTTGGTCTTCTTGGTCGGACTACACACTACAAAGTATGCAGTACGTAAGTACGGACTACATCGTGCATTGCTTGGCACATTTGCCCATGACGAAGTCGTGTGTGGGGGGCTTGGCTCGTCGTCGTCTTCGTTCTCGTTGTCCAAGGTATTTTTAGGGGATGCCTGAATTCAATGGGGGTGATCTATGTGAACCATTTCACAAGCATAATTGAAACTTTTGTGAGTGGTAAACCAGTCGAGTCACCGAGTGGCCAACCCACCCAAAGCTGACTTGGTAAGCGAGTAGTTCCTTTTCGGAAACATGAGATGAGAGGCCGTGAGGGGACACGATTTCTTTCGGCGAATAATAACTAGACCTCTCCGACATTAATTTATCTTTTTGATAGTATTGTACCCTGTCTTGGGTAATGATTTTGGAGGCCTTGATTGTTTCAGTCCAGTCGGCGGCTCGTTGACTGACTAGTTAGGTCGGCGGTCTACTGAAAATGAATTCGAACTTTGATTGCGACTTTGAACCGAGGCAATCCTTCGAGGAGATGGTTCGAGGAAATCGCTCGAGCCCTCGAGGAATCGAGAAGAGCCCCAGAAGACCATCTTCAGGTCATGAAATGGATCTTCGGAAACAAAACACGTGACAGATTTGGTAATGAAAGCCAGCAATGAATGTGGCGGATGGAGCGGGTAGATCTAGCCCCTGAGTCTCTGTATCAATTAGCCTTGAGAGAAAAAGAAAGAGAGGATTCAAACGTATGAACACACTCAGGCCACAGATCCGTGACTTTTTGATGCAATTTTAATCGAGTTTCAAATCAAAACTCCCGAAAACTTCAAGTGATTGGGTGTCGTCGTGCTTCTTAAAGCCTTGGACCACTTTGTTGACGGTAGAGTGAATTTCCAATTTCCTGCTTCTTCTCCGCTCCTCAAAAAAATCAATCGAGGACGGTTTCACGCGATATGTCCTGAAGAAATAAATATCAGTGGACTCGATTTTTGTTCCTATCATGACCCAATTGTCCATATGGCTCCAGTTTGAGCGATGGACTTCATCTCGTTGGGAGTATGTGGATGTGTGTCTCTCTCTCCAGAGTGTGGATGGATGTGCGTGATTTGAGCACGAGCCATTGCTCAGCAGAGCTCAGCATCAGCTCTTAAGCAATTTACTACAATACCCAACACATCCCATCTTCCTTCCTCCCTCTCCTCTTTCTCCCTCTAATCAGACCGATGGATAGATGGATGGATGGATAGATGATGGCCTGTGGTCCTGCTGTTTTCTTAATCTGGTTTCATTGATTGAAAGCTTGAATTTCCACCACTTCTTGGCCATAGTACCCCTGCTATTATGTTCTACTACTCCACATGGGCATGAGCTTGAGGGCCCCTCCTCCTTCTATCCTCTGCCCCCCCCCACGGGATGGTTGTCTACCATTTACTACCATCAGTGCCTGCGTCGGTGGTGGTACTACTTACTGCTTTTGGATTGTGAATGGAAGGATGTGTGTGTGCTCTACTAGGAGGAGGAGCAGGAGGAGGCGTCAAAACAGATCACTTGGGTATAATTAAAAGAGAAAACAGCCTTTAAATGCAGGAGGATGGAATTCTTCCCCCAAAAATTTGAGGGATCGCCGCTCAATCTTTGATCGATGGACTTGTTCTCCAAACAGCAGCAAATTCCAGCATTTGTACACGTTTTCAATTCGCTCACGGACGAGTGGAAAACCCCATGCAATCCTTGTCGATCTGGGCATTTTGCCACTCCATTCTGAATTCTAAATGCTAAATTACTAATCGGTATTTGTGTGTGAGATGAGAGAGAGACAGAGAAAAGAAGAACGAACCAAGAAAGTTACAGAGGCCAATGGTTGTTGGTTGCACTAGGTCAAACCAAAAACCAAAACGACAACGAGAGATGAACAGGCCTCGTATCAAGAGAACATGAGAGTTGTAAAAGCCAAAAGCTTTATATTCGTCGTTGCTGTCGTTGATGTTGTTGTCCTAAAGGAAATTAGAAGAGACAAAATCCGTATCGCTAATTTCTTTGTTGAAAGATCTGACTCGGGAAGAGGGGCGATGGATGGAGACAAATCTTTTTCTATCCATCTCTCATTCGCTCGCTCTCTCCGTCCCATCTTTTTCTCTCATGGCCACACATGGATTCAAACTTTTGACGTGAAGACACTACGGAGAGCAATTTCCCCTCGGAAAATATCTCGTGTCTTGCCTACTTACTCACTCCGGGTGCTGCTCTGCCCTCCCATTATTTGCCACATTGTGGCTCTTGATGCGATGGATGGCGTCGTCGTCCACTTTGAAGGGGTGTGGCTCGCATGGTTCTGGTTCACCAAACCCGTGGTCTGCCGAGATGATGCGATCATGGACGAGAAGCTAAAGAAACTGAAGGTGTATTGGTGGTGATGACGGTTTGAATGGCGACAAGGGCCTGTAAAACAAGATTTGCATCATCTCAGAGAGCCATTCCGGCCAACTTGTGAACAAAAGATGAAGGAAAAGACCTATAAATCCTGCGTGGATGTGAAATAGATGGATAGATACCGAGAGTTAGGGAGTCAGAGAGAGCGAAGGCGAATGTGGATGTGCCGGTCATTGATTGGGCCGCCGCGGTTTCCGCCACGCCAAAGGGTTTTGTGGAAGTACGGTACTTTTTGTCACTCTCCGTGAGCTTGTTTCTGTATGTGCCAAATCACGCTTCCCTAATTTGATGGTAATTAATGATAATTTGCTTCAATTTTCTGGGGAACTTCTTGAAAAGTGAAAACCTCACCGAATGACATAAGTACTGTACACATTTGTACACACACACACGCACACCGCACACACTCGCTCCCATATACAAGAATCGCTCACAAACTCAAAGGTCGATGGGAAGAGAGAGAGAGAGAGAGAGAGAGAGAGAGAGAAAGATAGAGGGGACAAGAAGGAAGGCAAAAAATGTCCAACTTTGAGAACTTCATGGTAGATCAAGTTTTGAAAAGACAAAGAAATGAAAGAGGACAATAACTCCGGCCGCCGTCATTCGTTGTCTCATGCCATCCAGATCTGGTGTAGTTCACCCCGAGTAGGTACGTATGTATGTAGAATTGCCTGTATTTGCGAGGCAATCCACACCCTTGAGGGCATCTCAAATATCAGTGAGCGGTCACTCGGCCAAGTCCACGCCATTTCTCTTCGTAATGTGTGGCCGCCGCCGGGTCAAGCCCTCCCATGAGATATATTAATGCTCGAATTGAAAGAGTCCAAATATGTACACTATACTAGTACGTAGAGAGCTCTGGCCTACCTACAACTAACTACCCAACTGAAGGCCAAATGGCTTTTGGCAATCTCTTATTGACTTTGAGCAAGAACTCATTCGGCTCGATCAGCTTACGGAAGCCGAAAGGTACTTACTTTCTTAGTCAAAGATTCGAAGCGGAAAGTCAATGAGAATTTCCAGGACAGAAAGTCGACGATCGCTTACCTTCATCACTAACTAGTGAGCTCGTTTTTTTCAACTGCAAAATATTCGTCAATTCTGACATTTTCATTGCAAAAAGGTCCGAAAGAAGACAGAGATATCGAGACAAAGGAAGGGGCAGGAAAGGGCAGATGAGGAACAGATAAAATCGAAATGACATATCATGTTTCCACCAGGGTCACTTACCTACCTGGCTCGAGCACTGGATTTGTCCAAGCGGATCCGACCAAGTGATCGCTTTCAATCAGAGCCAATTTCGGTCAAACAAAGCCAAGTGGCTATTTTCTCAGCGTCCTTCAGAACAAAGATGAGATAGAGAGTATCGTTGTCTGATTTATTTGTATGCAAAACAAGCCTCGAACAAGGCATCAAATGAGCCCGATTTTTGCTTCAACCGACATGTGGCAGTGTTCTCATCTCGGCACCCCTGCCGTGTCAAAGGGTTTATGATGCCCACTATTCCGCCCTAATAGCACCTCGAAACCAAAGATCACCTCAACGCCGCACAAAGATGTTTGATGGCTAATGCGCTCTGCTTACCCGTTGTGTACACTAGAACCACAGCCTGACATGGGCTGGCTCGAACTTGTGAGAGATGAAGAAATACAGGAATGCATTTGTGTCAAAGTGCAATATCATCGTCATCCCCCCATGCTCATCATCTTTTCTTCTTCCTTCTTTTTGAACAACTGGATGAAGCCTTGAGGAGCCTTGGGATCTTGTTCTTAAGTGCAAATGGTTCAATCACTCGAGCACTATCCACGATGCTTGCTTGCTTGCTCGCTTGCTCGCTCAGTCGGTTTCAACTGTGACCCCTCTGACACGACTTCTGACTTGGATCTCTTCCATGATCTCGGAAACTCTTTTTCCAAGGATTTCTTTATTTGAAACTTTGTGCAATCGATCTCGTTGGTGGTGCAAGTACATCCATAAACGTACACATCTTTCCTTGGGTGCATCATCTCTTCTTGCAATTGGTCCCAATCTTCGGATCACCACAACTCACGTGAACCAACTTGGGCACACGGTCGGGGCTAAATGTCAGGAAAACAATGGTGCATTTTATGGGCTTCAACAATGCAATTGCCACCTTAACCTCTTGATTTAGAACGCCCTCAATTGGTTCTATATTTCAATCAGCCACCTTCTTCAATTTCCGCCATTCACATTTTTGAGCCCACAAGTTTTGCCTTGTCCCATCTGCATCGTTGCCCGTTCCAAAGAACTTGGAAAGAATACTCTTAATTTTTGCTTGTCAGCCCTCGCCTGTCCAACCCTGTAGATAAGAATATCCATAGAGGCGCGTGAATAACATTTAGCCGAGTTTGAGGGTCTCTAATCTCGATGCCAAATTAGGCATAGTTGTCGAGCGTCAGGAAACCGTGCAAATAGGTGAAGCAATTCAAATTGGGCATTCCCGTCAGTATCGCAAATTAAGAATTGCATCCGTACCCCTCCTCTAATTCTTCTACCGGTGGGTACGTAGTACGTGCAACTCATTTGATCTACGATGATGATGTTAGCAAATATATCATAGCACCCTAATTGTGGGCCTTGTAAGCATTTCCTGATGCACCCCATTTTGGCTGTATGATGTTTGGGTACTCCTTAGATTAGATGAAATCGGAAGGACTTTGAGGATGAGCAGGTCACGAATGAAGGGAGGAGGGATATGGAGCAAGGACTTCTCCTGGATTCCAAACCGAGTCTCATTCTCCATCTTTGCCGAGCTCATTATCACCTGTGGTTTTAGACTAATTATGGGAGAAAGGGCGGCTGCTTCGTTGTACAATCACCATCACCACCACCGTCACTACTATCGCCACCATCACCATCATCACCACCACCACCACCACCATATCAGCGATCCTCATCCTCATGTCTTTCAGGTCTTCTTCTTCTACTCCTTCCTGTGCACGGAAAATGTAACTACTACTGTAGGTGCCTTATCCACGTCCTAGTTCATCATCTTTCAAGCAACCATCCAATTCGGGGCTTACTTATGTCAACCAATAACTGCGGAGCAGATGATGAGCCACCTCTCATAGGGGTGTACTACTACTACTACGTCTTCCTAGCTCCTGATCCTGTCAGAGTAACGCCAAAACCACACTACCACCACCTTGTCGCTCTGGTTCTGCTTCCGAACGGCAGCTCCACTTTGTATTTGGTGATGGTTGTTTGTTGGAGGCCATTGGAAGCTATTTGAACCCCCTCTTCGCTTCTCTCTCAATTTGGCATGGTTATGTCTTATGTGAGTAGACCTTTGGCTCATGACCTACAAACGTGTCGCCTTGGTGGAAAATTAGCTCCAATTTTAGAAGGAAAAATAGACCATAAGACTCATTTATACATCCTCTGCCTTAAGCACGGCACGAGTGTCGGATTGGTGGAAGGGCCCATTCATGTGTGCCTTACCCGCAAGCCAATTATTTATTTATTGAGCGCTGAGAATATCCTCATTCACCCTTAAAGAAAAAGAGTGACATCCTTGAAGGTCAGAGCGATAACTTGATTGGATGTATCGAATCTGGTACACACACGCTCACTACCTCACGCTCGTTCCGTGATAGCTCATTAAGAGTCTAAAGTTAGTTCGACTAATTGTGTTCGCCCTAACCTGAACACTTGTGTGTGTTCAGGGCGAGTCTCGCCTCTTCCTCATGGAAATCTATGGATGCCACAGCGATTTACCTATCTATCTAGATACTACTTCGTAGGTACAAACATTTTCCCGTGCCCCACTCGAATATCATTGGCCAGCTTTGACAAGCATGAGATTGGCTTTACATCTAGGACGAACTAGACAAACGTCTTCATCCAACTGAAAATGTGCCATTAAACTATGACCAGTAACGTTTGGGAGCAATTGGCCATGACGCCATAGAACATCCAGGCTCATTAGAGGGCCCCCCAAATGCACTAAGACACACAAACAGACACACTTACACATTGGCGAGAGACCTCACCCGGCGTCATGTCCAAAATGAATATTGGCTCTTTCAAATGAGCAAATGAATCCCCCTGGAATGACATGAGCTGATCCCACACGTCCACTATACGTAAGTATACATTCTGGTTCGATGCCCCAAACACATACACACGCTGGCAACATCAGGCACGTTCATTTCATGCATATCACAACACAGTCAGTACGACATGCAGACGGAAAAGTAGCCGAATCTCGCTACATAATATGGTCATGATCTTTTCCATTCGTGTACACACAATATGGCCTTTAGGAGGAGAGTCGTGGAGAGACCCACGCGTTTAGTAGATGCTTCTCCCGGTGAATACCATTGGGTATTGCTAACTAGGCTGATTGAAGGAACACAGGGATTAATGAGGGTGTTATAGTCCTGAAAGACAGAACCATCTGCTTGTCACTTACGTAGAGTACGTTCACGTGATGGCCATTCCACAAGAGAAACGAGAAAGAACTTGAAGGCATCTCGTTTCATTCAACCCCAACCCCAAGTGGCATGCGACGTCCTCTATAAAAGAGCTCAATGTGAATGGGAGAGGTGAAAAAAACGAAGCTTTTGTTTTAGAGATGGGCTGTGATTTAGATCTTCAAAACGTGTGGTGGCATCATTGTCAACAAGGTCATTCTCGAAAAGGGGAATTAACTGGACCGGTCATGGATTTACGACCATACAAAACCAACAACAAAAGGGCGCTGGCATCCACATGCTCAATGCTTCAATTCCACATGGCTCTAGCCATGCACAGGCTCGAAAACTTGTCTGAGGAGTAAGTTGGACATTTCGAATAAGTGATGAAGACAAAAAGGGCCCATTTTTGGCACCCTGTTGATGAATGCAAGAAGATCATTCCCGTAACCACCGCGAGCCATCATTTGCATGCCGATGGAATGGATGGTAAAAAGATGCCTTAACCTGTCAACACCTCCATCTCGCGTGGAAGACGTCCAGCTCACTGATCCAATTTAAAACCATTTCAATCACCGTGAGGGCTAAAAGAACAATTTGAGTTTTTAGTTCTGTTCTAGAAGGAAATTGGGAATCGCACTCATTTGTGTCGAACCCCTTCGTTTTGAGACAAAACTGGGGAAAATCTCGTCGAGAAATGTACAACTGTTCGTTCCTTCGTGTGCCATTTCTTTCCCCTTTTGCAAATCACCTGATTGCATTAAGGATGTCAGTTCTCCTTTTCTTCCGACCAGGACCTATTAAATGGCGACCTGAATAGGATGAGAACCTGCAATAGGAACTACTGTTCAACGAACGACAACTGCCACGATGATGAGCCTTAGTCATCTAGCTTTATGACATCTCATATCCTTTGCTGTTCAAAGGTTGATGGGACAACGCGCGTCCATCCCGTCGCCTTAGCTCGCCATTATGGCCTCTCTTTCATCGTGCCATGCTGGTTGTCTGTCACAATTTGAATGAGGATGTCGCCCTAAAATCCCAATGATGACTTGCATTCAGCGTCATGATTGCAAATTCCGTCTTGTTCACAAAAAGGACCCATTCCAGACGACGTTCATACGTACGTCAAATCAAATATGTGCCATAACACCTTTGAAATGGTCCCAACATCCAATGGCGTGTTTGACCTCTGGTTTTAGTGACATGAGGGAAGGTTTTCAACGACAAAACATGGTGGAGGCAGGGGAAGAGATCTTTTTTGTTCATAGTCTTATTAACAACACACTTGTTTGTTCGAGATCATGGAATCTCCTGCACTTCATTGAGTCTTCTGTTCCAAGTCATGCGATCGAATTAGACACGACGTAATTTTATACACATGTGCTATGGTGTTCCTTCTTTTCTTTTCCTTTTATGGCCAAGATTTGGTGTTTAGAAACATATGATTAACTGACCATTGAGGCCAGAACTTGTGGTGGAGAGATCATACTTCGATATGAAAATGATCACAGATCAATGGCTGAACAAAGAAATCCGAGTCAACAAAGGATCGCTCGAACAAAAGAGAACGAGAGGACATAAAAACTTGATACCAACTCATTTTGTCGTAATTTTCCGACCTACGTTCTACGTACCTGTCTCAGACAGAAATCTGCATAAACCGTTTAGAATCGGGCATGTTCTCAACAGCAGAGTGTGTTCAAATCTCGTGATTGTTTCGATCTAATGTGGCGGTGTATTAATGCCCACTTGAACACTGAGGGAATGGGCAAAGACACATCAAATGACTGAGTGGTCTATTTAACACCCACTAACGAGGTGAAAGATATCACCGTAGCACTTAAGCATGGCCTGGAGCCATGCCTGAAACTGTATGAAAACTATTTCTTTCTCCTCTCCTCATTGAGCATCGTCTTAACCCTTGCAAGGCTTTTCAAAGTGCTGGCCACAATGACCCAGCCTTTCCAAGCCAATGAGCTCTGCTTCAACACCAAGATCGCCCGAAATAAAGCCTCATTGGCACTATAAAATCGCTTTTAGAGCTAGCTCAAGACTGGTGTATTGAAAGGGATGAAGGATGAACGTGTCTGAGGGAGCCGAGCTTCGTATTAACTCTTGTCTTGGGTGAATGAAGAAAGCGCCATAATAGTGACCAAGGTGTTTCTTTGTTGGTCCACGTGCCAAATTCCCACTTGTCATGCAATCAACGCTTGGTGTGTCTGCGTGTGCGCTCATCATAAAACATGTCTTGTCAGAGCCCTCCAGTTGAATCCTCTTCCACCTAGGTTCTATAAGCATTGACCATTTTCCCAGGCCATTATTAAGACATGATGATGACTCTTGATCTCGAGAATGGGGCGGGCCTGAGCGAGTTTTGGACTTGCATGTCAAGCGAGCCTGTCTGACCGACATCAACGAGTTAATTCCAGAAGCTGTCTACTCATCATCATCATCGCCGCCATTTCGCCGCCATCGCCGCCATCGTCGTCATCGCAAATTCCATGGCCTCGAAAGTGAAATGTTATACATCTCACTCGCTTTCTTGTAGCAGCACTTCATAGACCTATTCGATCGGGTAAGCCCTCGTTGTAGGTACCAGCGTTGGATATGATCACGGTGATGGGACGGACGGGGCTTGAGGCCACTGTGCGTTTTTTGTGGCCTTGTCTCATTATCATTTATGTTTTCCCACTGGACTTTTGAGCTCTCTTTCTTGCCCACATCCATAATCACCCGTCCGTCTCATTGACGATATGAAGGCACCCGGCCACCTGAACGAGCTCAAATTGGAGAACGAACGTAGTATGGACGGACTCACGTGACCAAGAGTGAGGGTGCAAAAAGTGAGGCAATTTGGATTCATGAGAACATTTTAATGCGTGGGCAAAGCACTCACAAGAGAGCATTTACAATTCGAGATGATTCAAGATCCCCGAGTGCCAATCTCGATGGAGTGTTATACTCGGTGTTAGCATCGTATGTGGGATTGCGTTCATATTCGTTTGATGCTGAATTCGAACCTGATTGGACAAATCAATATGGAGCTGGCTCGCTTGGAATGAGCTTCATCGATCAGCCATAAGCATGCATGCATAATCGGTCCATTACAAATAATTCAACTGAATTCTCATGACAGGTGATCATTTCTCATTGACCATCGAGCACACACGCACAAACAGGTCTTTGAAATGCGAGTTTCCCATCTCCACGAGGCTCCAATTGAGCTCCTTGGACCTCGTCATCGCGTCTCATCTACACACAAACGAACCTTTTTGCCCCCAATAATACACTTTAGTTGAGTGCACAGGATCTATGGCATACTGAATGTTAAAAGGTTAACGCGCTTTTTGGGTTCATCGATTAAAATATGCATATGTGATTGCCCGGCTTTGGGATGGCCAGCCTCTGCCGAATGTTGCAGTCTTTGCCGAGTTATTGCAACAAAAACCATATGGTGGCTGATGATAGAACCTAAGTAGGATGGCACATCATCAATCATAGAAACCCTATCCAAGTTTAAGCACACGAGCATCCATCCATCCACGCACTGAGTAATCTACCGGGTTGTGAACATATCTACTCGCCAGCTAATGAGTCGAATTCAAAAGTAGACGGGTTTTTTAAATACCGTAGGTTTTTTTCTATTCCCAGACCTGGAACTTCATAATTTTCCCAAAGACTCAAAAACAGCTAACTCTCTCATGGACTAGTTGCATGCATGGAACTCTGGCAATGAATGGACACCATCCGTATTTATAATCCAAATTTACCCAAAATAACGTGGAATGAACAAGATAAGATGCCTTTTGTTTTGGTTCTCGGGATTTGACCATAAATTTGCTCAAGAAGCAAAGCATCCTTTTTAACGTTCTCTTGGTATGTTCTTTTTGGTGCCATGCATTCGTTAGCCCAATAAGTCGCACACACAGTCGAGTCAGGTCTACGTACGCCCTCATGTGCTACGTACATCAGGTAGGTTCAAGTATATGCATGGTTTGAAGGAGTGGCTACGGAATAAGAGGTTATGTTAATTCCCCAAATGACCACGGTGAACCAACTAGCTGTTCCCGTGGCCACCGATGAAATCGTGTTCAAAAGTCTGCATGAATGAGTGAACAGCGCAGAGTAGAATAATTTAGAGGCCCACGAGTTGGTTCCTAGTCTTCGATCTATTCCTCGATCTTTAAGGTGAAAAAAATCCCCATCTACAACCAACCTGGTCAATGTCAAATTGAGAGTCTTGGAATGAATGGAGGAAAACGCATCGCTGCATGTCTTTTCTGGCCCAACCAGATCCTCCTCCTCCTCCTCCTCCTCCTCCTTCTTTGCGCTTGTCAGACAGGCCTGCATTTGAAAACAGTTTCTCAACCATAATGAGCCTTGCCCAGTGCCCAATGGTCGAGCTGGAAGAAAATGCAAATGATCCAGATTTCACTTGCATTGACCAGGTTTCCAGTGGGCCAGGAAGATTATTCGACTTTTCTATGATTTATTGGCGTGTGGACGCAGGGGGGAACACCAGACTTTCGTAGTTCTCAAAGCTCTATGAGGACTGACTGGACGACTCAGCCAAGGGGACGACGGTGCTCAGGTATTCTTTTCTTCCTCCACAATGAGGGAAGGTCCACTTTTTGAGAGAATTCCAATCCGTCATTCTTTTAAGTGGGCCTAACCCCTGTTGAAAACGAAGAAATTTCCAATGTCCAAAAGACAAGAGCTCCTTCCTCCTCCTCTTCCTCGTTGGACGAAGGGCATTGGATGATGATGACCCAACGACCGACGATGGACGACGACAGCCCCGAACAAAAGAGGGGGAATGTCGATCCACTTTTGTTATGTTCGTGGTACTCTCTTTCTTGTGTATTTCGCCCTCTTCTCCTCTCCCTGACACACACGTTGCACTTCTTGAACAATGAGACGAGGGCAGATCGCCTTGGACATCCAAGCACTGATTGAAAAACGGCCTACATGGTACATCCAGAGGTACTTATATTATGGGACCGGTCACGGAACCAACGCCCATTTTGAATCATATGGAGTTGACCCGCATATTTATGTATGATGATGAAGGCCGAAGTGGAATTCCTTTGAGGAAAGCCATGTATTTCAGTGTGTTTTGGCAGTGCAAGAAACAGGCCACCTCTGTGGCTTGGCGACTGGACGAACGATGGACACAAGTGGATCGTCTTGGGCTTAATTCTTTTAGAGGGGGTGTTCCATCACTTTTGGACAATAACGACATGACATTCGATTTCGAGTGGGTTGGCTGTGCGGCCGAGTTCGTTCAGTCACTTGAGCAAGTTGACGTGGCGAAACAGTCAAGTCAGTCAGTCAGTCAGTCAATGAGTCAGTGCACATCAGGAGTGGACATCATTCACTCACATGCAACGCAAACCCAACCCAACGAGCTGTCCATTGGGAGGTTTGCAGTAAGGCATTTTCCAATTACGTGTTTCCACAGAGCCCCGACGATTTTGACCAGTTTGAGCAATCATCCATCTTCATTGACTTGTGGAAGAGAAACAGGCGATCGAGGAAAACGTAAATGACTATTCGAACGTTAAAAAGGCTCGTCAGTCAGAAGTGAACACTTGGGCCACCTGAGTCTGATGCATGGAGAGATACCATTCGAGCTAGTGAAGAGTTTGTAACATATCAACCTTCACGAAGGCACACGTGTGTACATAGTAGTAGTAGTAGTAGTAGTAGAAGTGTACTTTTGATTTACTATTGGACTGAAGGGCGACATTCTGACTTGCTGACTGGCTCTATGCATTTGTGGTGGGTTGACTTGACACTCATGTGGGCCAAATCTGTTTTGTTAATGAGCATTTTGTCAAAGCGTGTGCCCTTGTCAGGTCCAATAGGAAATTAATGATGTTTTAAAGCTCTATTTGACCGCTACGATATTCATAAAAGTGATTTTTGCCATTCCTTCTCGTGCCATTAGTCAATGTCTCCTTAGGCTAAGCGATGGGTTTTTAGGGCTTTTTCTTTCCCAATTGTTCTCTGAAAGACAGAGGTTAAACGCTTGAACTCGATCGAGTTCACGAGAGGATTGGATTGGTAGTAGTTCTTAGTCCGAAATTGAGTCCAATTATTGTTGGTCAGAGAGAATAATATTGTTCAGTCAAGCCCGATCCCATCGAGTCCAAACATCAACGACAACGACGACAGCCCATTCATCCCTGAGTATGCAGTATCGCGGATAATAGCGAGTAGTAAACCTCTGGCCATTAAGCCGAAGGCATTTTCTTGCATGAACACATAAGCATTTTGCTTTTCCCAACAATAACAACAAGCCCAATGCAAAGACATGCACTCATGTCCAAGCTCGGCCACATTGAGCTCGAAACGTGCCAAAGGAAATCACGATTTCCCGACTTGGACCCTGAAGGACAAAGTCCAAGTGGATCCTAGGTGTGGCTGGTCCATGCAAATGCTTCTCGCCCCATGGGTTCACATTCCAACAAAAAGACTTTCGACCTCTCAATTCCCCAATGTGTCATACTGTAGGTAATGCTTTCTTTCTTTCTTTCTTCTCTTCCCTCTATCTCTTTTCCCTCTCCCTCCCCCTTGACTTATTGGAGTCCGTTCACTCACGCTCACGCGAACTCTCTGTGTTTTGTCCATGAAAAAACGTGTCCAACGTCGTCATTGTCATTATTGTTGTCCACGGAACGGTCAGTGCACAAGAACGAAGGCAAGACATGTCGAGCCTTCAAAAAATGCTTCAACGCAACCCAGCCTTGTTGTTGGGTTCGTCTTCCAAGACTTTGAAAACAAAACAATTTGACTTTTAAGTAACATCTCCAAGAGAAGCAAATCAAAAGTCGAACGCGCCAGGCTTCTTGCTGTACTTCGAAGAATGTGTCCAAATAAATTCTAAGTGGTGACTGCGGCCTTAAGTCCTTGATTAACATCTAGTGCGTCCTGTTTTTCGGCCTGCAATAGAGAATTTCTAGCCTACACAATCATGTACTGTCTAATTTGAAGGGTGATTTGTTTCATATTTTGAATGATATCAGGTGTGCTTCCACCTAAGACAATCAAACCGAGGGTCGGGCTTTTCTGCTTGTCCCAGCGATGCTTTTTTATGTGTGTGTTTGAAATGTTGCAATCTCATGGCAAGTCAGATTTCAGTTTTGGCCACCTCGAAACTGGATTTCCCCTATTCAAGCTGCACTCGAGAGGAAATGACCTAACAATGTCATCCTTTATGACTGAGGCCAGAAGTATTAAATAATGTCCCCCCAACACCATCACTCCCATCACCACGCCTCACCAACGAGTCGATCCTATTCAACACATCACGGTATGTGTCGACCAACGAGGAGGCTTGTGTTGGACCTAATTTGAACGGATGGACGGATTCTAAAATGAAGATTCACCTCGCTCTCCAATTCAGCGTCTACGTATAGCATACCCTGGACCAGCAGGGACGTACCTGTGAAAAGGTCAAAACAAGGGACCCTGGCCAGACCCCGTGATGTAGTAAAAGGCGTGACTGCTTTGGCCTCTATTCATGAACCTGTGTGAACAATTTCTGTGATATGGTGCTGTTTCTGCCGGACAAGTGGATATGCGGTGGTGAGTGGGTGAGACAGACTGAATGCTGAATGTTTGTGTGCGATTGTGCTTCGGTTTTGTGGCAGAGATTCGTTTGTTCGTTAGGACGTTATCGCTTAGGTTTAAACTGTACCACAACGGAAATGGCGAGTATGTAGATTATTTCAAATGGGCTCGGATTGAGATGAGGTGGTCTGGAAGAGCTCAGAGGAAACGAAGGGGAGGCTGGGAAGATTCGGCTTGACGATAAGAGGAGACACCTCAAATTATTTATTTATGCTATTGACCCCTGGCTGGAGCAATCTAACAAGCAGGGCTTCAATATTGGTGCTCTAAATCTATTCAACCACTTGCCCGGTTTGGTACACAACCGGCTACTATTACTAATACGACTTCACACTCGACCCTACGTCCCTCGTAGGTAAATTGAGTACACCAAACCATTCTGTCCACAAAGGAAGCTCCCAGATTTTTCCCACCAAAGTCAAAAGTCACAGGAATACTTTTTTTGATGGGAGGGACTGAGATTATTCACCTGGCAAATCTCCATGTGGACGATAAACTATTTCTCTACTTACGAGTTACGACCCCGACAAGCATTGTTCCCTCTCTTACTAGTATTTGGAGGGCTTTTTTATATCAGCCATTGGTTCTCAAAGAAGAGTTAGAATCTGTGACGGTTCAATGTGGTCAACTTTGAGGAACGAGACAGCAGACATGTTCTTGAAATGGGAAAACTTATCTAACGAGACGATCTCTAAGCAAGCCGTTATGATCTTGGCGGTGGTCATCTCAATCCTGGCTTGAAATGAGGCTTAGATGATTTGACCGACGCCACAAAGGGAGTTGCAATTGAGCACCTAGCATGGTATTCGGAAGAATAGAGCATCATCATCATCTCTGACCAGTACTACAGAGTACACCTGGGCGCCAGCCCAAGTGGTTGGACTCAATTTGACTCACGGGGTGAAAGGATGAAGGAGATGGAAAATGGGTCCGGGGGATGCTGAGATCAATTTGAGTCGCGTTTCAGGGTGGCATCATCCTTTTGTTGTCCTCGAACGAGTGCCGGGTAAAACCAGAGACCAAAAGAGGACACAAAGAAAAGCGAGGAGCCTTCAAATTCCATTTGAAGACGTCTCGAATGAAAGAAACCTTTGCCACCCTCACCGTCTGCTAGGCTTGCCTGTCACTGGTTCCTTTTCCAGCAGTCCTCATTGGCTACCAATTTGACTTTCAGTACGTACGTACGTACGACATTCCTTGTGAAGGTGATTAGGTGTCGTACGGTGATGTGAAAATTGTCCTGCTTGAAATGATGACGAAGACGAAGACGAAGACGAAGACGACAATCACGATGATGATGATGATGATGATGATGATGATGATGATCCATCCGGCTTCCTCCTCTCAAACCGGAGTTGTGGGTCTACTGTTGGTTGTTTTGGCTGGTTGCCTGGTTTTCAATGGGGTTCAGGTTCGGTGCACTACCATTCGACGGACAGACCAAGCAAGCGACAACTGATTTGGAGAAAAGGTCCATGGGGTCATCACCCCACTTGGGTTCGCCGATGTCAGTCGAACATTAGATCTCTCCGGAAGTCTCCAAGAACTAACACACATGGCTTCATCACGTAGCCAGGCCAAAGACTACTTCTTTTTGAAAGACGTGAATAATATGCGGCTGCTGCTCCATTTGCTGACACAGCTCTTCCTTCCTCCATCCACCACTAGTGAGAAGTACATTCATACAGCCCATGACAAAACAGAAAGAGAGAAGATATGCCATACCTTTGGAACCGGCAATTCGCCAAGCGACCATCAAAATTTGGCCTCATTGGCCCTTTGAAGAGCTGAGACAATTTCTCAACAACAAGAAGTCACGTCCAAAAATCGAGTGCCATCTTCGCGGGAGCCAAGAGCAGGAAACTCATAGTTCACCCACTCACTCACTCTCTCACTCACTAGCCACCAACCCCAAAGACTCTTCGGTTGTTTTTTATCGCATAAAGAAGATACATTGTAGCCTTCTGTTTTTGTGCGCGGCAATTGCGAGGTCATATGTTGCATTTGTCCATATTTTGTCCTCCAAACGAAAATATAAATCTATCTCTAACGTGGAGTCATTCAAATTCTCATCACTTGTAAAATATGAGGGTTTTTTCGTTTGTCCACTTGAGGATGAAAATATGCACCAGGTTTTGACGATATGTATTCCAGTCTTGAAACAGACCTACTTATTAATTCTTGTCAATTCCCTACAGTCCTAGGGGAACAAGAACGGTCATCTTCTCTTACAAATATTAACATTAGCAACTATATTATTAATAACAATGATTACCTCTCGGCACTCTCGCCATTCTGAAATCGATTCATTTTTCCGCCCATTTCATCTCGAGCCAAATCAGTGGCAGATGTATTGGCAACTCATGGTGTAAGATGTAGCAAATGGACAAACTAGGACTGTTTAGTTCATCACTGGACGACTCGTGAGCTCAGGTGAGAGAAAATGAAAAATGAAGTGACCGAAGGAAACCTCGCCCAGTTAGTTCACTTTCTTCAACTTGTTCTTCCGTTCCTTCGTTTGTACGAGTCGATCGACTTCATCGCACTAGTAGTAGTAGTAGTAATACTTCAACTACTAATGCTGCTACATGCTAGATTCGTTCTAGCGGGTAACGAATGATCAAGCACTAACCTGCAACAAGCCCTCATTTGACAGCCTAGCTTGGACCTTTGAGGAGGTCCAGCCTGCTTCATCGGCCTCTATACAGACAGACACATACTGCGAGTACATTACTCCTCTCGGCATCATCATCATCATCATCATCTTAGATGGAACGTTATGAGGCGATGGAAGATGCGGCCCCTGGTCTGTCTGCGCTCCAAGTCGGACAGGGACCGGGCCTCGCCCCAATTATTTGCATCATTCAAAATCCAACAAAAACATCTGGCGATGACACGTAATGAACAGTCAGGGTTTTTTTTGCTCTCATGCAAATGACCACCATCTCGGGCATTTTGGGGACGAACGACCCCCACGCATCATGGACAACCGCTCTGCTCCTCCGTTCGGTTCAAGTCAGTTTGAAAGGTGGCCTGAGTGTCATGTTCCTGTTCCTGGACAGACTTCTTCAAATACTCCACGGGGTCAAGAGATATTTTCCTTTTCCAGATTACTGCCCAGAATACCTTCGAATTTCAAAATTTCCCGAACTGAGTGAGCCGAGCGACAAGCGACGTGATATGAAGTCGCTGAGGAGTTGGGGTGAAATTCCTTGGGCTTACACGCTTTCTTCTGGCCTTTCATTAATATCTATCTCACCTAGTTAGTCCCGCACTAATGACATGAGCGAGAAGTCAATCTCGTTCGTCCACAACTGGGACATCCAGGATCACGTACCTATGTACAATGTACGTACATATGCCGAACTTGACAGACTGGCCCTTACGTATTCCGCATCATTCGAGCTCTCCATGAACGACGTACGTACATCATTTTCTCCTCTAAGGCGGTGATGGTGGGTCAAACTCCAAATCAAAGAACTTCAAGGTAGTCAACGCTCTAATGAACCCATGCACGAACGAACGAACGAACGAACGAACGAACGAACGAACGAACGAGCGAGTGAAGAGCAATCTCGATGATCCTGGAACAACTTGAAGCGGACAAGAGATCGTCGAGGCTGAACTGCCTTGTCAATCGGAGATTCTCCACCACATCTGAGCTTGTTAGAAAAGAAGTAACAAAGCATCAAAAAGCACTCACGAGCTTTGATGAATAGGCGAGTGAGTGGCTTGGCATAGAGGAATGGATTTATTGCTTCACTTTTAACGATGGTGGTCCTTTCAAATTTGTCAAGAGAGCCGTAGAAGTAAGTGACCCTTCCGGAAGTGCAGGTTCATCTGTTCATCACAAGTTAGCCGCCTTTGATCTTGAGTCAAATTGGAAAGCTTCAGTCCATTTTTCTTCCCTACACCCCAAGGTAGAATCTATCAATAAATAAGAGTTAAAATTCTCGTTCATTGCTTAAGGGGAACGGAGGAGCGAAAAAAGGGGAGTGTTGTCATTGGGCAGGCGATGATCAGTCTGATCATCCGATTGCACATGGTGCACATTTCTCTTCTTTAGCACCCCTTTTCACTGGCCTCGACACACGATTGAACGTGAGGGTTAGAGCGTTTCAGATGGAGGGGAAAATCGGAAGAAAAACCCCAAGCCCTATCTTTTTTCGCTCTCCAAGCGTTTGCACTTCTTGAATTTGGACTTTAGGTGGATCTTGAGGGGAAAAAAGTCACTGATGTGCTCAAGGTGAAAATGCCATGGAACAGACAAGCGAGACCCACAAGGTACGCTGACCAAGATTCTAGACAGTCTGGACCCAAGGGGAAAAAACGAGCCATCCATCTATCTGTCCCTGCCCATTTCAAGTTGTGCTTTAGTGAGGGGATGGAAAGATGGGCCAGGGAGCACAGTAGTAGATACAAAGATAGAAAGTGCTTGTCTGTGACGATCCGCTTATGAATTGTTGTTACACTTCAAGCGCATCTTTCGTCAAATCAATTCGTCGGGGGTTGAAAAACGAAAGGCCAAAAAAGCGTACCGTAGTAGTTTCTCTACTTTTTTCAAATCTCTGTTTACATTTAATTTACAACTGTCCGACATTCGAGGGCCAGAAAGGCATAAAGAGCATCATCACTAAAAGCCAACTGAGACAGAGATGCAAGGAGAAAGAGAGATAGATAGAAAGAAAGAGGGGAGAAGAAGCGATTCAAAAGCCAAATGGCTAGATAGATCTATTCGCTTTGAACTATTCTGTACTGTTCATCGTAAGAGTGTCCAGTTTGTTTATTTCTTCTCATCCCTTGGCGATCCACTCCTGCACTACTTCACTCCTGACGACTGCTATTACGAAGACGACGACGACGACGACGAAGAACTCCACTGTCCCATTCAAATCTTCAAATAAACGGGCCAATTCACACTAGGTGCATCCCATTCTTCGAGTGAGTCCAAGATTGAACGTTAGTTACCTCTCTACAAACAACATGAACTCTTTTACAACACCGCCCTCAAGTTTCATGAATGGTTTTGTTAGTCCTCAGAAAAAGGCTCACAGTCATTAAGACGAACAACCTTAGTGTACCGTTTGCGAAACCCCTCCTGGCGTCAAGGTGAATATGAAATTGGATCAACACGCCAAGTCGTCCCCTTGAGAGCTCTCATTTATGACAGTTTGAGCTTAAACGACCAAACGATTTTGTCCTCGGACTCTGAGGCTCAGCAATCTCAAGTGCATGCACAAGTATTGTCGTCGTACAGTAGTAGTTTGCATGGTGTTAGACTACTCGCCAGCTATCCTGCCGTCTTAAGTGCATGCGATTAAAACATTGTCGATATGTATGGCAATGGATGTGTACGTTATGTCGCTGGCTGTTGCTCTCGCTCTTGGACTGAAAAACTGACATTTGTTCGGCACGAGCTCAAAAGTAAGCCATTCAGCCGGACCCAAGTGAGTGTCCAAAGGACATGTGGAATTCATATCGTCTTAACGAATGATCGCAGCCAATCTGAGGCATATTTACGTTTCTATCATGGACCGAATTCGAGTCTCATTTCATTTTCACACGCATCAAAAGCACTCTGAGACGATGAGTAGGAGGAAAGAAATCAAGAGAATGAGAGAAAAAGACTTGGAAATGACCTAAATCCGAGCATTTCGTGAAAGGTGGATTAGTGGGAATGATTGGCTGGGCGTTCCCTTCTCCGTCCCCAAAGGATTGATTGAATTATCTGTTCCATTTTTTGCTCAAAGTTGCTACTACTACTTCTGCTACTGTTGTTGTTATGGCTGTTGTCGTTTTTTCCATAGCCTCATGCTCAAACCTGGACCAAGAAAGGATGGAACAAGAACCTGAGATTGCTTTGCCAGAGACTGGAACGGTCTTCATGTCATTATTTTCAAAGACCACTTGGACTAACGATCAAACGAAGACGGATTTTTGCTTCGCTGTTCTTGTGGAAATTGGACAAAATTTGGAGGCCGGCATCGGCAGAACAGAGACGAGGAACTCTCAAAGTCGAGACAAAAGCAGCAAGATGGATCTGCTCCAATTTCTCTCCTCCTGAAGGATTAACTCTGACCCTGTCAGTTAAGCTTTAGAGGGGGTGTGATCTCATTGAAACTTTACCTGCAAAGAAAAACGATTTCAAAAAGTTAAATAAAAGTGAAGAATACTACGAGAGTGTGCGTTAGAGTACAATACTGCGTGTGATTGTTTTTGGCTGTGTGGACTGTGGAGGTTAATATTATAGTCTTCCGTTTTTCATCTCGGAAACGAAATGAGTTCGGTTGGACAGAGACTTTGAGTATAATAAATGAAAGATAGGCCAAGTTGAGCGAGTGTTCCGGATTGATAAGTGAGGGGGGCTTCACCACACTCAAGCAAAAAGAGTCCGGCCAATGTCAATTCCGAGGAGCCAATTTCAGAAATGTTCATTTGTTAAACTCATCCGTCTTGCCCGATTGTCCGTCTCTCTAGCTCTAATTCCAAAAGCTGCTGGCTGCCATGGCTGGGCCACAACAACGTGTGGACATCGAAAGCATGGCAAGGGTTGTGGGGGAAAACAAAACAAAATTGCCTTTTTGTCATCCTTGTCTGCTGTCCCCGACCTCGTCGACCTCGCTTCTTCCTGTTTCTCGGTCTGGCTGTTGCTGTTCCCAACCTCTTTTTTAGGCCTGGTCCATTCCATTTTGGAAAGTGGACTGGCCTCGGTTGAGCGACCGCTTCGACTCCCTCTGTGGTGATGTTTGTTGGCTGCCTCCGAGTTCAGTCGGCATAGGGAAATAAATGAAAAGCGAGTTGGGGAACCATTAATCTAGTTATGTTTTTGGAGAGATTGTCTAAAATATGGGAGTTTGGATGGGAACCACTGACCCTTATCAGCATGGCAAAGTTTGGGCAGAGAAAAATCATCCCATTTCATCCACTTGCTTGTGAATTGTGCACGCTATAAAACTTTGCCTTGGGGAGCATTCATCGAGGGCAAACTAGCATTTTCTGACTCGTAGAGATCTCAATGAGTAGAAGGAATCGTTAAAGCTCGTTGGCTATTCAGAATGGTATGCAGTCCCTTTAATGCTTTGAATTCTTTGAACCTCTGTAGGTTGACAACTTTGTACTACTCATTGAACCGAATGAAACGGATTAGTTGGATTCTAGCAATGATTCCATTGAATAGATGCGAAAAAATTATCATCCGTCGTCAGGTGTCACAGAGTCAAGAATCACCTTTTCATACTTGTCACAACATGCCCGTTACCGCGAACGAGCTCTCTGCCTGATGATTCTATTTAAACTCATCCAAGCTCTACATTTCTTTCCAGGTAAGCTTTCGACCAATTCGAATGACTCGTTTCCAAGTCAAGGTCATCCAGCTCTCAAACAAAGCTCTTGACCTTGTTCCAAGATATACTAGGCTTCTTTTACGTGCAGGGTACGTTCACCACGGTGTGAAAGTAAGTACTGAAGAGGGGGTACACGAAGGACGCTCACGACACTTCTTTGTTTCTTAGGAATACCTCCCCCTCTCTTTCTCTTCTTTCTCCTCCCACCCCTCTTGGATACTCCTCAATCCATCCATCCATTTCACCCCCGTCCGAAGTAATGTTGCTATTTCAGAAGCCGAGATGTGATATCGTCCAGTGTTCCAAGCCAAAAACATTCCCAAGCTCTCTTTGTGCTCAAGTCAACGAGGGCACATACTCATCCAATCCACATACTGCAAGCACACATTGATAGTGCGTCACAAAACTTGCACATGGCGTACATTGATAGTGTGAAGGATGTTGCTTGTACCACTCATATAAAGAATTGTCAAAATGATCCAAAATGAGGCGAAATTCCAAAGCAAGATTGGGATTGTCGTTTCAAAGGTGAGAAGTCTGCTGCCCTTTGGGAAGATAAAGATGGCCATTGCCAAAGACGAACGACGATCTTAATAGTGTTTTCTTGGATGGAGCCAAGCAGACATGAAGAAGAAATAGCTCGGTCGTTCACAAAGGAAGAAATCTGTAACACGTATCGCTTGGCCTTTCAACTGTAGGATTCCCATTATATCATTGTACTGGCTAGCTTGGACGATCACACTGAGAAAAAAATAAAATCCATAAAACTATGCTGGCTTGATTTATTCATCATCTATCATTGTTTTGTGTTTCCAATTCATTAAATACTGGCTTGACAACGTTGTCAAGGCATCCAATTTTAAGTATAATTTGGCAGTGGTGTTCGTTCCTTTTACCTTTCTCGAAGCATCCAGGATTGCAAGCAGAGTGAGTGAGAAAATTGAAACGTGATCTTGATTTGCCCTCTTTGACTCGATCTCGTAATTTTTGGAAACTCTCAGGATGAAGAGAATGCGAGTGGTGAGGAAGAACCCGAGGAAAAAGTCAGAAACGTGAAATTTCGCATCCATATCTTCATCTCCACCATCAAAAATGTAATCAAAAGTGAACATCTTTATGCTTTTGTGAAAGAGTGTGCTAAACGTGGCCATTAATGTAAATTCTTGAAAATAATAATAAAAAACAATTCCGTCCCGACTCATCTAGCACGCCATTACAGACACACACATGAAGGCAGTTCAACAAACATGAGTGCTTTTGAAGGTACAGTGGAACATGA
This sequence comes from Tigriopus japonicus, assembly GCA_010645155.1. Classification (NCBI taxonomy): domain Eukaryota; kingdom Metazoa; phylum Arthropoda; class Copepoda; order Harpacticoida; family Harpacticidae; genus Tigriopus; species Tigriopus japonicus. Next base: position 6,270,340 of record CM021314.1, read on the forward strand.
TCCCTTCCCTTTATTCCCAAAATGTGTGTCCGAGGCCATTATTCACCCGGGGAAAAACTCGTGGGATGATAGGAAGAAGGTTTCACCGTAGCACACTCATGGCCATTGTGTGTGTCTGTAACCTACGAATATGTCCATCAACCAACCCGCCGCCCAAGCTCTGAACCAATTATTATTATGAATAAATGTACGCCGCGAGATCTTTTTTTCCTGGCCCAATCCCGCACAAGCCCTCCCTTATGTAGTATAGACCCACACAACAATTCAGATGCGAAATGTGTCTATCAGAGTTGGATGCTCCAGAAGAGCCCCAGTCATATGAACGTGGTTCCTCCCTGGCCACTTGGCATTCTTCGGAGATTCACCATGTGTTGGTTGTAATGGTGCCATACTGAGGATGAAGATGATCTTCACATTCCCTGACCGGCTTGGACAGACACAACCAGGGTGGTGGGTGGGTGGTTGATGCTGAGCGATGGCTGAAATCTCTTGACGGTCGAGATGAGAAGGTGATGATGAGGATGATGATGAGGAGGAGGCATCAGAGAAGGCCGTTTAAAAGTATCTCTGACATTGCCAAGTTGAGGTCGAGCCAAGCTGGCTATCTGGTCAAAACCCACATGCAAAGTCTCCTGCATAGGAGATCAGGGTCTAATCAACCAAGGGAAGCTTCTGCTCACTACGATATATGATCTGTAGGAAAGAAAAACAACCCTGCTCTCAATTCATGCACTTGAAAAAAGTGAGAGTTGTTGAAAGTATTTGAGGCAGGGCAAACTGGAATTGGAGCAGACTGGCAGACACATTCATTGCATTAAAAATATCGATTTGGTCCTTTAGAGGAAAGCATTTTGCTCCAAAAGCAATTTCAATGTCATCTTAAGAGGCAGTTCTGTTGAAAAGGGTAGATCTGTCAGTGTACTATTCCGTTGGCAGTAGCGATATGGGTGATGATCGTAATGTGATGATGGTTGCTGGCAAGAGGAAAGTGATGAGAGGAGGAACAACCTTGGTCAAATCAGCATGAGATTAATAGCAAAACAGATGGGCATCGTCCAGTAGGAGTTCCACCACTGGTCGGACGAAAGACCTGAGCGTGGAATGAATTGGTTAGCTTGGAATTTGGCTTATCCCTTGGCATTCCTGGACAATGTGATCCATGTCACTTTTGTTGACAAGAGGCCGAATCCCTTTCCTCTTCTTCTTTCATGAGCTGATTGTTGTTTGGCTATTGAGACGTTGGTTTGAGTGGTGATTAAACTGCATTTTTGTCATTCCAAACCATTCCCATAAGGTCAGGTCTTAACCTAAGATGATTTGGGGGCGGGTCTGGTGAATGGGCGTCCATGGTTCCGTGTGGTTGGCTGGTTGGCTGAGTTGACTGGGTGTGGGAAAGTGCCTTCTGGCTTCCTGTGAAGTGGGCTTCTGGTGCCAACCATAAGATCAAGAGGCCAGAGAACAGGTCAAGTCTGGCTAGCTGGAAGCATGGTTTTCCATTTTTTTTCTTCTTCGTCTTTTTTCTTCCTCTTTCCCCACCTTCTTCTGCTTTTCTTGGTCGTGATGGTCGATATCGTGGTGGCCGTCGTCGGTGGTGATGATGTATTTCAAAGCATTCCGTTTGGCAGGGCCTGAGAAAATCCTAGGCAGCTTCCTGTTATGCCCAAAAAATGGGCAGTGATCATCATCAACGTCGTCCCAGATCTCCCCATTCAGGCCAGAGTGCGAACCCACCAGAATGTAGTTCAGACCTGGAAGAAGACTGATGAGGGTGGTGGACTGGTGAATTGATGGTGGATTGGTAGACTGGTGGACTGGTGGTGTATGGACAAATGTGGAATGGGTATGGAAAAGCGTAGCTTTGATCCCGTCTGTTCTGGATGGACCTCTTCAGGCATGCCTTAAATAGTTGCCGGCCATTGAATTGGGTTGTAGGAGAGATCTCGTGGAAGCTATGAGAAACTAAATCATAAGCTGCCCTCAGCAGGAATTTGTAACGCATTATTTTCTTCGCATAAGTTTTGCCTCAAACAACATCATGAGCCAAGTTTTGATGGAAAATAAGGGAGACCCTCTCTCTCTGTCTGAAATTAAGTCATTCATTCCTTTCGGTGGAAGTTGGCAACAAAACCTTCAGAATAACGTTCAAATTGCATGATAATTTCAATTGCTCATCAAGACAAGAAGTCAGGTTGAGGCCAGGTGGAATTATTGCCCATTCTCGCAAATCACTTCTCAAAACTAACCACCCAAATTCTCGGCAAGACCTCATACGAGCTCTGTACCCATCCATCCATTGTACCCAGTTCTGGAGACTCTCTCTGTCTCTCTGACTGCGCCTAAGCCGACTCTAGAACCATTTCAATGGAGCTACTGCCATTTGGAACCGTACAGTACAAACTAACATCACTTTCACTGACAAAGTTTCCTAAGCAAGATAAAGTTAAAAGTCACGTGTCCCTGTTGTTTTAAAGGTCAGTTTCCTGCTTTATGTAAAGCTTGCAATTTAGTCGATTGTATGGCGCATGTTTTTCCAAAATGAATACCAAAATACTCTATTGACACTTGAGATTTCATCAGTGGTTGTTGAATATGGCTGACTTTGGCAGTGATGGTCGCGCTTTACTAGATGAGTGAAGACCATGCATGATGGCAGTAGTAGTCATGAAGAAGATTATGATGATGACAACCTGTGTGGATGGGGCCCTGAAGAAGTTCAGGAAGCCAAGGGTCAGCCGAGGTCAGTTTGGTCCGGATGTTGCACCGTGACCTCTTGCTTGCCATCCCGCCGAAGATGTATGAAGGAACCTTTGGGACGACCCGGACAGTTCTGTCGGTGGTTGTGGCATCGTGGGATCAAAGTGGCATAATTCACACACGCCGTGCTTAGCCAAGAGATGGTTTCAAGACACGTACGTACATAGTAGGCTCATGACAAGAGCACTGAGGAGTCATTATCGTTCGTCCTCCTTTGAAAAAAGCAGTGGCTAAAAGAGGACGAGGGTGACCTCTTTGTTCAACGTGAATGAGCGAAGGAAAGACACACAGAGAAAAAAAGAGAGTCTTCGTTCGCCGTTCATTCTCGGTTTGTCAGTTCAAGCACCTCACGCTTCCACTCCTGGAGTAGGAGTAGTGAAATGATATAAACAGCGTATTTTCAACACAGGAAGCGAGATGCATTTTTGGAGCTAAGACGTGAAATCATCAGGTCATCAGGCTCACACACCAACCATAAAAAGCAGACTTTCTTCTCGCCGCTCAAAAATGAAGGTTCGCTCACTTGATAGTTAGATTGGTTATTCTCTTATCCCACACTCGGCACAATGTCATTTGCTAGTATCAACCATTCAGAACAGTCTGGCCAGGTCCGATTGAGCTCTTCTGTAGTTCGACCAATGTGGAGGTCATAAACCATCAAAGGAAAAAAAATCCCTTTGTGCAAATGGTTTGAAGCTTGAGATCGGAGAATTGACATCAATTATGGTCTGTGGCCTGTTCAAAGGTCAGTCACAATTATGGGCGTGGACACTCAAAATCGACTTTGCCTCCAACGTCTTGAATCCACATGATGAGGATAATGATGATGATTGCCCTCTTCGGGTTTGTCTGCTGAGCAGTATTGTATTAGATGTGGGTACCAAACCTCTAAGTCAACATTCATTTGTGATGCTCAAAACTGATTTCCCCATTTCGTCTCTCGACGTTGGGATAAGGCGCTACTGCTCATGTATTCTAGAAATTCGCAAACCACCAACGATAAACACGATGTGACATGAGTCCTCGAGCCATTGTTCTTGGCAATCACGGTCATAAATGCAGTACGAATGGGAAAAAGAGAGCGTCCAATTATATCCCCTGGTAAATTCGCCATCGGAGGCTGATGATGATATCATGGCCCAAGATTCCCAGGCTCGGCTTCCTCTAGCTAGCTGCTTCCCTTACTACATTAGTCTCCTTTTGTTGGGGTTGGAGCCATGAGCTTTACATATCTATGAATCTAGAGAGTAGCTAAATTAGATCTTGGTACACCCAGAAACCCCTCGCAATGATTACGATGATGATGCATGCTTTCCACACTTAATGGTTAGGACTACTGTAGTGGGATGTGGACGTTTTGAGTCGTGAGTGGTGCCAGTACTACATAGAGTACATGGACGAAGAACGGTGTGAGAGAGCTTCCCTTAGACGGTTTCTAAGACATCCAGGGTGGGGAAGAAACGAGCATGGGAATAAGTCTCTCTCTCTCTCCATACACAGAAATTGGGTCCACAGAGACAATTTGAGGCTGCTTGGCCTGCTTTTAGACACAATTATGTTGATGATCTCAGAAATGATTATGATCGTGGTAGTGGTCTTTTCTTTGGGTTGAACTCTGGCTACTTTTCTGAGATAGCCCACCATTCCGACCATGTAACCTCTAAAAGAAAGGACTTGCCACAAGACTTTCTTCAGGACTGACCATCAGGGTTGTGGGTTTACCGCAAAAAAGGATTTAACAGGGTCCAAGATTTCGAGATCAATAAGGCCCTTGGCTTGCCTAAGGCGAAATGATCCGTTCATGATCTCCAAATGTCTTTCTTCCAAGAGTTAAACTAGGGCAAGCGGTGTAAGGAAGAAAAAGAACACAGTGGTGAGTGATCTTTTGATGATTATGACTCAAAAGATCATGATATATAATGGCAAAACTGCTCTTATACTCATATTCCGTCAAAGACAACAATAAGGGAGAAAGAGAGAGAGGAAAGAAAAGGTGCTCGCTTCTCTTCTGTTTGTTGCTCTGGGATGGTTGTGGTCGTGCTCATAGGTGGCTTTCCTGGGATGGACGATGGAGGGCAACCATTAACCATTTAGGCAGTGAACAGACAGACCCAAGAACCATTGTAGTACTTGTAATAATAACAACCAACAACAACAACCATGTTGCCACCGCCAAACATCTAGCTACAGACGTGTGGTAACGCATATTATCTCTCAACAAATCCTTAACTGAGTCATGGGAAAATACCAAGCTAACCCCTCAAACACTTTATCCGGTGTCACGTCGAGGTCAGAACCGTCAGAACGTATTTATTTGACAGACCCAACATACACAACACATATTGTACATACTGAGGACCGGGGCTCGATTTCTAAAATCCGTGAACATCGCGAATCCCACTGATTATGGCTCTTCGCCATCTTGGCCCCTCGTTCAAGTACAAGTTTCGGTGCTCCACAACTCCACGAGTCAAGTGAGATCGTGACTGAAATCGATAAACGAGATTGTGCCGGCCAGGCATGATTAATTGAGCATGAATATTACTATCTGATTTGAGGGCAAGCATTTCTAACACCCATTTAGGCCTGGTTTCGGTTTATCGGGAGACAAATTACCTTCAAGATCGGAGCTAGGGGTCAACCTCGAATGGAGCGTTCATGACAAGGCTTGCATCCCCCAACAAAGCAGGTTGGACAATGTTTTTGTTGATGGAGAAATGTGCGTGGCGTTTTGACAAGTTACAGTAGTAGTAGTTACTTGCCCCTGTAACTGGCGACTTAACGAGTCGTATTCGTATTTCCATTTTCCTTGCATGAAGGGTCAGCAATGTGTTCTCAAAGCTGAGGAGAAAAAAAGGTGTCAGCCCCGCACAAGTGGTCAGCTCGAGCGAGGATATATGTACTAGGTGATTATTCCTCATTCTAATCAAGGGATTAGCCCAAATATCTTAGGTCCATTAAGACGCACATGTGCACTAATGTCCAGAACTGTACCTGCTTACTAAATATGAACATAGTCACTTTTTTCCAAAGAGAAAGAAAAACTGTCAAAAGTGCTCTCAGAACTTTTGAGAAACAAGTCTTAAAATTCTTCTCCGTAATGTAAATATGAAACGTTTCGTCAACCCACTCCGTGAGCTACTGGCTCGTCTGTTTGATTGAGTTACGTTTAGTCGCCTGAATTGCATAGTCGTCGTGGATGCCAGGTCTCTAGATTAAGTTGCTTGGAATATGGTCGGTTGCCTTTGTGTGGTGATGACCCTTCTCAATGTCCTCGGGCACTTCCCGACCAAACGAAACACATCGTCACGCTGACCATCTGGGGGCAAACCATCGCTAATGCAGAGAATCCGTTGGTTTTTGACAAAGCCTCAAACTCGCCACTGATCCACGTTTTATTACTCCTTTTTGATACGAGGATGATTTCATTCGAACAGACACCAACTCTGGTATTGATGATAGCCTCTAATGTTTGAGCGAGGAGACAAAGCAATCAATAGTTTCACTCAGACCAAGAGGAAGGAATGATAATCCGCCAAGTTTGTACATGAGAAAAACGTTGCCAACGAAATGGTCAAGTTCGGAATTCCTTGAATATTGTGAGCTTGAGAATATTTGTTTTCGAACTTCACGGGGGCTTGTTTGTCGTCCGAGAATCCCATGAGCTCGAATCATTCTCGTTCTGTCAGGGTATTTTGTGCTGGTTTGACCCGTTCCAATGGATTAAGTTATCCACCCCTTCACTTGAGATATTTCCATTCATAGCTCACCAATGTGAGCGGGGTTCAATGTCTTCTCGCTCAATGCCTGAGATCGGGTCATGGGTCCATTTTCTCAGGACTAAGGGTACCCTTCAAAAATATTTTTGATGAAAATGATGCCTTCACACTTTCAATAGCACCCATTAGTGCAACCAGGTTCTGTTTTTCAAAGGATATCCGCTGGAGAGCAGAGGGGGGAAGATATTCCTTCCACATTACAGGGATGGATATTGGGCCAAGAGAGCCAACAGCCCGGTGGTCATAATTCAGAGCATATATTTTTAACACCATAAATTATTGCTCATGGCAGTCATAATTTCACTCACACTACCTAAGAATTTTGGAGGCTTTTTTCTGGAGAGAAAAAAGGGGATCACGAGACAGAAATGTGATGCATCACTTTTTTGGGACTCATTAACTTAATCCATCGGCTGACGAGTTGGGGTCTCAATAGCCAACTGACACTCACTTCCATCTTGTTTTGAGGATTGACCCGTCCCCTTTTTGGGGGGCCCACAATCCGAGCTTTCTCCTTGGAGCTAAACTCCGTCTTTGATCAACAACCAATGATGGTCAAGAGCCCCAATGTTCTTCGTTCTCCGTGAATGATCCATCTCCGCTTCTTCGAAGGGAAAGAGAGAGGGAAGCAAGTGCGTCAAGAAGCGAGGGTCAGCGGTGCTTTTCTTCTTGAACGGGGAAGTGGACGGACTTTCTTTATTGAGCCAGCTTTTTCTCTCTTTCCGCTGTCTGACCAATCTCCGTTAGCCTCGAGTGCCCACTCACACATCATGGTTGGTTGTTGGTTCAGAGGCAAGTCGATCTTCTTCTCTGCTCGTCGTGTGTCCATCTCCCTTTTTGACCGAAACGTCCAGTTTTCTCCCTTCGTGAGCACGCATGAATCTCACTGACTGACAACTTCGGACCGCCCTTTCTGGCCAGCACTCTCTCAAGTCGAGCTTTGGCGGCAGAGAGAAAGAGAGAGAGAGAGAGAAAGACAGGAACAAGAATGAAAGAAAGACCAGTTTTAGGAGCTCAAACATTGCTGGCCATCAACGAGTCGCGATGGTGGTCAGATCCGAGTGAGAGAAGCAGCAGGTTCGCTTTGTCGGTTCGAATCCGGCGGTCTGTCGGTCAGTGTCGTTGACGTCGTCGGAAACGAGCGGGAGAAATTCGAGATCTCTGGTCAGTCCGTGGTGTGGGAAATTCTGACCATCGCTGGGAATGGACGAGAGTAAAAGTGAGGAAAGAGGCGCGGCGAGGTGCAGAACTGGCCAGAGACGAGCGGAAATCTGATTGTTTTCGGAATCCCACAACCAACGGAAACGACCATAGACAAACAAGTTCACATTGAGAGAAGGAAAACAAAAAAAAAGAAGCCGATCCATTCTTGCGCAATTGGTCACTTGTAAAGTGGTCAATACATTTACGAGAGACTTGGACGGACAACTCAAGGGGAAAGAAAGCTCGAGGATAGATAGATAGTCAAGTGTGAACTGTGGACTTGAAGTAGTCATCAGTCAGTCATTACTCAGGCTGTCAACGTGAGTGGTCAGTTCATCATCCCGCTCGTCTGTTAGAGCATGTTTAACATTCTTCATGGACAGTTGCGATATTGTCACCTGAAATGGCTTTTCTCGAGAATGGGAGGGAATCCCTTGTTCACCACTGGGATCAACATCAAATCAGACGACACAAGTGAATGGAAAACTATTTGCTCTTTGCTTTCTCTCCCTGGGCTTGTCTACCCTTTCCCAAATCGTTAGATGCACTTAGTCCATTTCTGTTGACCAAGTTCTCACCTAGCTCTCCAACTGAGGCGTATTTTTGGACGTCGTGAAGTACTCAAATTCCTCGCTTGATCCTCCATCCCGCGACTCAGCCATGTACATACTAGTTAGTGTACGTACTGGGTGTCGTTCGTCGTTCGTGTGAGACTCATGTTTATGCCCATCTGGTCAGACCCTTTTTCTAAAATCAACATCCCCCTCACTGGATGCTGGCTGCCTGGATGAGATGGAAGTACAAGGAAGATGTAGTAAGTAGGTAGGAGGAGGGAGTGTTTCGAGAGGGTGACCAGGCAAAAGGTGAATTGAAGGAATGTTCGCGTAAATCACAGGCAACAAGGGTTTCTGGAACGTTGTCGTATGGCTGGGTCCATCCATCCACTTGAGAAATAATAGTGCTCTATCTACTTGGACCCGGGGAGAGGGCACCACCCACCCTCAAGCTGACAACTGAATGAGCTCTGGCCTCCTTGAAAACTAGCACCGAAATGCGAAAATTGGAAAGAGAAGAACGCTTGGCCAAAGACAACGTCGATTCGAACGACACCAGGAAGTTCAAAACCGAGAATGAGAGAAATAGTCCTTGTCCAGCCACTTAATCGACGGACAGAGGGAGGAACACGATCAAAGGAATGCCGCCAATTCTCTTGATGGCATCTAAAAAAGTTCGATAACGTCAGGCTTTATGCTTCGAACATCGTGTGCCTCATCTTAAGCTTTTTGTTCAATTTGGTTATTGTGGGGTTTAATTCCGAGCTTTGGTGAATATACAGCATCCCCCATGTTATAACTACATTGAGTTCTCTCTCTCTCTCTCTACCTGACCACTGCATAAATGAGGTTGCATATGGGTGAGTGGGTGCACACACATGCGCACACACTAAAGCGTGCATACTTTGAGATTCGTTTGTGCATGGAAGGACTTACACGTTCGTTCTAGCGCAATATCTATATAGCACAGAACAGAGGTGTTGCCGCTTGGTGCTCTACCCTTTTGGATTGAACCCAGTGCTCCTTATCATCTTCTTTCTCGTCGTCGTCATCGTCGGCTTCAGACTCCTTCAGTGCTCGCATTACGATTGCTCCTCGTTCCTCTTCTCTCATTTCTCTTTGAAAGGGCGCTGTTAAGGTGGCTGCTGTTGTTGTTGTCGTCGTCGTCGTGGAGAATGATTGGGGTTTGGCCGCGGTGGACCCCGGGTTTCTAGCAAGAGCGACCTCGTCCTCCCTCACCCTTCGCGGTCGGTTTCGTCGGCGAATTTGCTGTCGTCGCCGTGATGGTGGTGGTGGTAGTCCTGGTCGTCTCGGAATCTCGGACTCGCTGGTAAAGTTGGTAAAAGGGCCAAAGGGACAAGATGAGCATGAGGACGAAAGAGAAGAGTGGACCGAGAGTGCCCGCTTGACTCACCGTTGTCCGGCTGGCGTCTTCAACGCGGACGACGAGCAGGACGTTGGCCACACGAAGAAAAAAGTCAGAGCCCGGTCTCTGAGGATGCCGCTCAACATCATGTGTGAGATACGTAATCGACGAACGTCAAAACTTCAGCAGTCGCCTTTTGGCCTGTACAATGGACACAAGGAGCCTGTGCGTCTCCGTTAGGCAATTCCAGAGTTCAAGACAATGTGTCACCCAACAATCCGGCCATGGGAAGTTCCGAAGCACATCATAGTCAAGTGTGATAATAACAATAATAAAAATAACAACGGCTTCGTCTTCATCATCGTCCTTAGCACCACCTCCAGCAGCCAACTACTTTAAGTCCGATTGTGGATCATCGTGTGTGTTCGCGTGTTTCTTCAGAGTTCGGCTTAGCCGGAATCTAATTCAATAATTATAGTTCAATTCTTGGGCTCAACTTCATTGAACGCAAGTGAATCGAGTGACATGACCCACTAGTCGTCGCTGTCGTTGACATTCATTTTCGAAAACGGACGAAAATTCAAGTGCGGCGTTTGTCTCTGACAAAAAAGGCCCTCTTGGACCTTCAGAACATAACAATAACGCATAAAAATAAGAGAAAGACATCGGGTTGATCGTTGTCAAAAAGTGAGTGTGATTCAGAGCCAAGAAGATGAGTGTTGCAGCCATGGATACGGGTGCAATGGAAACTCAAGCTGCTCAGCTCAATCTCCTCCTCTACCAAATCTACCGACCCTACTTCAACGGTAAGCAAGTACTTTCATCTAGCTAATGTTACAACCATCCCACGATTGACCCCAAAGTGATTTCACTTTCCAATTCCCCCGAATAAATTCCCCCAATTGTTTCCTTCATAAACACAGAGAGACAGCCGAGTAGCGCGTATTCGATAATTTGGGGAGGAAAAAGATCCTTCTTCGTTTAGCCCATTCCATCAGCACTTTGAATGCACACAATTGGCGATTGACTCTCTCTCTCCAGTGATTTATTCATAGCATCGCTTGAAATCCTCGAAATTGCATTTTGTCTGTTAACACCACCAAGCTGGACCTTGTGTGGACATGCAAAACTTGTAATGAACATATTTGAGGTGGCTAGCTGACGGACTGACTGGGCCCCTCCAAGCTCGTTCGTAAATCATCACTTGGCTTTATACTAGTCTGAAATGCTTTGGTGTGCAATACTACAGTGCCGTATGTACTAGTGAGAGAAAAACTGAGCTTCTGAAGAAAAAAGTGAAAAAATCTCGTAAACCGAAATTGAGCGGGCGAAAATGACTTTGGGGAAAAATGACATTTTTTCCTGCAATCTTGGGTGATATATGGTCAAGAGTAGCTTATGATGGGTTAAAAAATGTGTGGAATTGCGAGAAGAAAAGATAGTGCTCAATTCCGCTGTTGTTCGTTCGGTCGTTTCTTGTTGCTTTTTGGTAGGAAGACGGAAAGCCGCTTCCCCTAAAAAAAGGGATGAGTACCGTCTTTTTTATGCGTAAGTGAGAAATTAAATGCAGACTCAGGAATGTTCTGTAGCCTCTAAAATTTGTTGGGAATGGCAAAATCGCATGGCTAAGGTGGGGGTCTCCAACGAGGAAATCGAGCAAAATTAGACCGGTGTCGAAATATGGGATATGTGTCATTGGTCAAGTCTGCTTATTGGGCACAAATCAAAAAAAATCGAGAGCTCCATTCTCATTTGACGATTTCTATCTATTCTCCGACTATTCTGGAAAAAAGTCATCCCTAAAATTGGGATTGGCTCCGCTGTATGATTCGGTCAAGTCATGCTTTGAAATGTAATGTCCATTGGACAGTTCTGAAGATTAGAAAACCGCTCGTCAGTCCCCAAGAACGACGATTCCTGACAGGGCGTGAATTTTGTCATTTTTTCTATTTCAAAAGGAATATCGAACGAAAATCTGGGAGGGAAAGAAAAGGCCAGAAAAGTAAAAAAAGAAAGAAAAAGAGAGACTCTCTCACATGCCCGTAGCGATTGTAAGAACAACAACAGCAGCAGCAGCACGTTTTCAAGAGATTGAAAAGAGAGCAATTTTTCAATTTTTCCTCGTCTGAACAAAAAGCAATTAGTTAATGCTCGACTGAAAGGTCAAAGAGAGTATACCTCTAGACGAATGTGCGGATTGGATTTATATCGATAGTTCCAAGGAACCTTCATCTTCCATTCCAATTCTTATGATTAAGCCTGAAATGTACAAATAACCGTATGAAAGAAACAGAGAAACACACAGATTGATTCATGCTTCGACCAAACAGTCGTCGGAGATCCCTTGAGATCTAACAAGTTTGGTTTATTTTCACCAATCTCTTGCAACCAATCTTTACGACCCAATAAGACAAACTCGGGAGACAGAAAGTGAGGGTCTCTTCTCCATTTCTTCCCCTCTTTCGCGACATATCATTGCTTGGTTTGCCTTCTTCATCCAGTCAAAAGGAGGAGTAATAGTAGAAGAAGTGGTACAGACCATTGCCGTGCAAGGGGCTCAAGTTAACCCATCCTCCTACACGGTGGGTACTTGACCCCTAGAAGTGCCATAACTGGATTGAATGATCTAGAGGGAAGGCAAACTCATGGCCTTGGTTGGCCTTACATCCCATTTAGGACTGACATAGAGAGTGAGTGAGTGAGTAACTGACTGACTGACTTACTGTAGGGCTCTTCATTCAAGTTAGAGCCTCCCAACTCATAAAATAAAGTTTGTTCCATGTCACTCGGGATGAGGGATCAGATTTCAAAAGTTGGCAAAAATCTCGTTCAGAGGGTAACTCACACGCACACATTCATTCCTGGTCAACAATCCGACATGTGATTAGTTGTAGAATTGTTCAATGGCCTAGGACATCACCGTGTTCAGGTTCGCATTTGAAGGTGATGAGAACGAGAAAGAGATCTTGCCAATGAAGGAAACCAATCTCATGTGAGAATTACTCCGATAACTTGAGATGATCAAACCTTCCCAAGTGGCTGGTAATATTCGCATTTTCAATGTCAATATTAAGCTCGACTTCAAGCACTTTTGTTTTCTCTCTCAGCCTCTCACACACTTACTTACTCACATACAAACAGGAAAAAAACTTTATCTCGTTTCCAAGTCCGAGATGCGAACGGAAAAATCAAAGCCATTTTCCCATCTGCAAATTCAAAGCTTGAAACTGACACTGAAACTGAAAGTGGCTGTTGCGTTTGCAACGGTGGTATTGGAATGATATGATGATGATGCTCTGGATGCTGAGACTTGCCTTGATGATGACCCCTCGACGGAAGAATTTTTCCGTTCCTTTCAAAAAAAGATAATCTGAAAGGTTATCGCAAATGTCTGACCCTAATAAGCTGGCTAACAATGCAGTCAAGAGGAAGGGCAGTTTTCTGATCTCCGCGAGCCCAAGAATCGAGCAACAACGTCCATACGTTCAGAACAATACTGGTTGGCGATCCTAAATTCTCGCTTCAAGGGCTTCACCATCCGATGATGAGAATCTAGTTCGTCGTGCTTGAGCAAACCTTGAGATATGTAGGTACGGTGGTTAAGGCCTGAGCCACCATTGACCATTTAAATATGAAACCGATTCGAAGCCGACGAAGATTCGGGTTCAAAGATTGAACGTAATGTAATCTAGGTGAGAGAGCTCGAACTGGCTATGTTCTTCTGACCACGCTCCAGGCACGAATTTTTCCACTCGATGGTGATAAGCATCGACTTAATGGCGCACTTTTTCGACCGTTTCTCACAAAAGGGGTTCAAAGCTTCAGTCAGAGCTTATGGCAAAAATGGTTGAATCTGGGTTGGAACGCTCGACGGATCCACCAGAGAACGAACGATGAGGAAGAATAAGTGAGGAAGGAGGAGGAACCCTGGCTTTAATGTACATTATGATATACCATAATCATGAATCTAATCACATATTTTGCCTCTCTGCACTTGAAAATCGAGCAGAGGAGCCATTGCTGGTGAGTGGCGTGACAATAATTTAGGAAATTCACACACATACACAAATTCATAGAAGCGCAGATTCAGATCTCAGGAGTTTTCCTGAATGGACACAATCCTGCAAAATCTAGTGATGACTTATCGTCACTATTATCATAATATCCCAAGGATTCTCATGTATAATACTGGACCTTTGTCCAGTAGGAACTTAGATGACGTGTTCGAGATTTCAAAAAAATTCAGACAGACTCCGGTAACTTCACCCTAGACTGGATTCAACCAAACAGTTAAAGTTACTGTTTGAGTCTGAGTTATTTCTTGTTTGCAAACCCCTATCATAACCTTAATGAACGGTCGCTAAATTTGTACTCTTGAGATCACCACCCAAAGCTCCGGTTTGGACGACATGGATGAAGTACCACTTCAAAGTGCCCCTCAATCGGAGAAAACCTTTTTACTCTCCAGCCAATTGGAAGGAGAGATTAATCCTATTCTACTGTACCATATCGATCTATGACAGGGCCTCGCATCCTTCAATGTGACCAATTTGCTGCCTTTGTGTACCTCTTGTTGAGCCAGATTATTAGCTCAGCGAGGACTTTCTCAGAGCCACTTCGCTCGAGTTTTTGGAATGTTTCGTACGTCAATAGAGCTGGAGCTAGTGGATGTGGATGTGTGTGGATGCTCATGTGCGTGTAGTGCCGGATGATTCTCTTTTGAGCAGAAAACCATTTATTTGGTATAACAACAAGAACTCTTTGGAGGGAGGGCGAAGAGGATTCCGTTTTTCAATTGGAACGTTGGCTTTATCTGTGAAAGTGTCCAGTCATTCTTTCCATCATTATTTCGAATACGGGTCAAAGGAAAAATACTGGCAGAGGATTAGGGCCGTAGAAGATCTTCATTCCCGATATGTTGGCATCCGCTTTAATTCATGGAGGAATCTGCTTTATTACGGCCTCTTCACCTTCCTTCTTTTCGGAGAACATCATGAAACAGTTACGTATGCGAGGGGTCCAAGAACTTTTGGTAGCCCTAGTTTTACCCTCGGTAGAGGGCTATCGGAGCCTATGATATTGGCTAACTCCCAATGAGACTTATCTTGAGGTATGCACATGAGAATGTTTGACAATGATAACAAAGAAGACGAACTGTCCTCCAGCTTTCTTCCATCCTGAATTAGTAATGCAATTATTTAATTAGAGCCTGTTCCTGCTCTTGCTCCTCCTCTTCGTTCTCTTGCTTATGTGCACCTGAGGCCAAATGGTTGTTCGCCCACCAAAAAGTTGGTCGTCTTCACACTACTTTTTACTGACTAATCCGGGTAAATAGCATCAAGTTCTTCCCGTGGAAGTACATACCATCTACTAGCCATAGTAGAGGACTAGAGGTGCTCTTTTATTTCATTAGTGGTTCTCTGCGACAGTCAGTCAGTCAGGTCCAACCAACCATTCATCCATCCACATCGAGCAACCAATTCCCAGAGTTCTTTTTGTCTTATCCTGTTCCAGAAGCTGTCCCTTGATATGGGACAACGGACAGAGGGAAGTAATGCCTTTTGGGGATCGCACAAAAGGGCGGCCACTCACTACTCGGTTGCTAACATTTGTTGTATTGGTATCTGAGTTTCTTTCCATTCCCAAGAAATGAGTCGTATACGCGAAGGAAACGAAGAATGAGCGTGGACACAGTTCTTGGATATTGAGGTTTTGGCTCGGGCCAAAAAGAAAGGATGGGAGAACATGGGATGCACTTAGTATAAACCCCTCTGCTTCATGATCCATTGCAGGGACAAAATGCATTGGGGTATTGTAGGCCATGAGGGACACATCCCCCCTCTCTTTAGAAGGGTAGTGGGTGACTTACCTCTCGGTTAAGGGTGAGCATAGGCTTCCCTTCAAGTACCGAGTAGCTCGATACACTGGAACATTGCTGTCAATGATGACAGTAGGATCTGTCCAGCTTTTACGGATAACGAATTCCCCGTCCCTGAGGAGTTTTACTAGACGGAGTTCCCTACCATCCAAGCTTTCATGAACCGAAGCAAACACTAGCGAGGTGAACAAACCAGCTCTCTCGGGTTCATCCATCTCCACTACGTGAGCCTTGCATGACATGAAAATCGCGAAATTAGGTAATTTTACAGCTATGAAAATTACCCTTCAAGCTTGGCTGGTATTGTCCCTGGCGAGGGAACGCGTGGGTCTTCTCGGCACATTTTTCTTCTTCTCCTCATGGATTCCTCAATGCACGTTCTGTGTAGTACGAGTACCTCCACCTTGGTAGGATATGTATGGTAAGGTGGCGCCCGTTCTGGTAAGATGAGGAAATGTCGTGCCATGGACCCGTGTGTCCATTACCAGGGACCGACAACAAATACAGACACACCACGCATTGTCGTCCCACTTGGAACAACACCCCTCTCTTTCCTGACTTGCCCTCTGGGTGAGTACGGATAGCTTGGACCTTAGGGGAAAAAACTGGACACTTTCTTTACGACTTAAGTAGAGTAATAATCAGCGGGCCAAAAGTAATCATCAGCCTCGCCCAGGTCCAAGAAATGCTGGGACTTGGAACAAGTTCCTTTGAGGGCCTTGAGGGGAAATGGTCAACAAATGGAGTGCGACTGAGTAGAAACTTGGACACATTTTTTGCTCCTTCGGATGTTTACCATTGTATTCCCGTGTGTGTTCCCACGTTTTAATTACAATGTAAGCTCTCCAGAGGGGTTGTAAATTATATTAATGTCATCATGTGGTCAGCTCATTGTTGGCCAGCTTTTACCGAATGTATGGGCCGAACAATTCTTATTAATAATTCAGGTCCCAGTTCAGCCCAGAGTAATTTTTTGACAAAAGGGGCGAATTTGGCATATGGAAATTGACCCTTTGTGCGAAGGTTCATGAGTGCACCTCGTTTAAAGGTCGTGAATTGCTAGGTCGGCCGAGGCAGTGGTGTTTAGAGAGGTTCAGGTACATGATGGTTCCAGTAAATAAACAATGAATTCTTCCAACAAACCCACCAACAGAACGACAACCATTACGTTGTTTTATTAATGAACTTGCTCCCATAACCATGGCCTTTTGGCCACAACCAAAGAGGCTGGCCAAGTCTGCTTGAGCCAATGGTGTGGTATCGATTGACCACTCTATAGACTTTGAACACGCTTGAAATAGTTCAGCTCTCTACCATGAATTTTTTATCCCTTTTTCACAGAAGAGCAAATATTGATTCGTTCATTTTCAATAGCGCTCATGGTCACTGTTCCATAAAACGACGTCCAACCATGACTGCCTTGATGTGTCCAAATGGTTTTTACTTTTCTCTGGCATTGATAACCTTCGATAGAGGACCCAGAGGATATTTCTCATATTCTCATTTGCTCTTAACTTATATTGCAAACCGTTATCACCCCCTTTAGCTGGTGAAGCTCTTGTGTTGTTTCACGGTGTCCTCGTCGTGAGAAACGTACTACATGGCATTGAAGTGGCCAGTAGTACAAGTGGCCATTAAGTCCTCACGGCTTTCACTGGGCATTGTGTTCCCTCATCGATGGTCTTTGAGGGAACAACGGCGGTCACTCACTGTGTGCAAGTGGTCGTTGGTGGTTGAGGTGGCTGGGTCCACTTCCTCTTTTTTTTATATCAGACTCGCCCTTGGTACATAACCATCAAGGGCTGGGTTGGACCATACTTCATTTCCCTTCATTGGTGGGTTCCCAAGGGTTTCCACGCTCCTACTCGTGACTAGTAGCAAGGCAATCGCACTGATGGTGGTGGAAGAAGTCCGCCAAAGCTTTGACCCAATAAACCCTCAAACATGCAAACCAGGCACCTTTCGATCAAGCCGTGCCAAAGCAAGTTATCGATAATAATAACGTAATGAACCTTGGTTTCAATGAGGGAAAGGTCGACTCAGTCGCATTACCACCTAGGATGACGGCGACGAGAACGAAAACGACGACGACGCCCTACTAAGGATCATTGGAGTCCATTTGCTTTGACCCAGCGATAAAGATGATTATCTGGACTCTGATCGCAGTAGAAAAGGGCGCCTTTGTTCTGGTATTCATGGTACTTAACACACTGAAACAAGCCTAGTACAGCCACCGAAACCTTGGCCAATGATCAAGCAAGTCAAATCTCCCTGAAGACACAAGCTCCGCCGTATTCGACGGATGCATTCTTCAAGCCCAAGCTCTGCTCTTGCATTTGAAAAACCAAACGAAAGTGATCTGGATTCGAAATCGGCCCTGCCTCCAAAACATTGCCCAAGCTGGTGCTCTGGTCTAGCTTTGAGGGACTCAAATTAGTTCACCCTTGCTGATCATCATCAAGTGGTGGATGATCTGATAAGGGCATGTGGACGACTTTCGTTCAGATGCATTTGAACGGACGACTTCACCAATGAGAGCCAGCTGCCCTTTTAGGTCGTCGTTGTCGTCGTCTTCGGGCACGTGCTCTGCTCACAGTCGCCCATCAGAGAAAATTCACATGTATTCCGTTTTGATCATGGTCATTTTCCAGTTTTCAAAGTGGGCCAAGAAGGAGTTCCCATGTTTCGATCCGTGTTTTGCATGCCAACGGTGTGATAAAACCAGGGCATGAATTATGTCTCATTATCAAAGAACCCGAAGACGTGAAAAGACGTCTGGAAACGAGTGAGAAAGAGGCCTTTGAGCTCCACTCACCGTTCATTCTCTTCCACTGAGAGAGTCTGGTATGGTAGTGCGCAAGACAGATTTTGAGTTCTCTATGTCTCTGATATGCGAATAATAAGCCTGATGACTTTGTATCATGCACAAAGAACGGCCAAAGTTTCTGTCGCCAACCAATGGTGGACATGCATGGAGTTTCAATCGGTCATTTACAGCACTAGTTTGCCATCGACAGAAGAGAGAAAGAGCGACTCGCAGTTTTCGGAGGCAAATTACCCACAGTGACGCCTGATCAGCGATCGCTTTTTACGACCAGCAAAAAACGCTGGAGTAAGATCGCTAACGAGGAGTTTTCTCTGACATGATATTGCCACTAGCCATAATGACAGCTCCGATAATGAGTTAATGTGGCATTATTCAAGACCCTTTGGGAGAGTTGCGTTGATAAATGGCAGAAAATTGACCAGGACAGTAATCATGGGTGATCAGACGTCATCCACGTATGATAAAGTGTGTACCATGAAGTAGTGCTATTAATCCTTTTGGCAGCCAGTTGAGTTTGTGGCACTGTTAGTAAACTAGCTATTGCATTGCTGCTTTAGTAACAACAAGTGGAACAATTTTTCAATTTATTTTTCATGAGCTCACCCGATTGGCCTCACTCCGTATTAGTTAGGAGGACGTGCTGGACCCGCGTCGCCAAGACTTGTGGAGTAATTTATCGTCGCCCAAACATTACCCTACAATTTTCGCTGGACTTTCATGCAACTTCACAACAAACAATGGAGGTTCCAGCAATTGTCCGGCAGAGCCTTGTAATTTGGTAATGAACGACACTGTTCAAAATCCATTGCTTCAGGAGCCTCCTTCGCTTAACTCGTCAAAGCGTGTATAGTTAAAGTTCAATTAGTGGAATGATGAAGGCCATGGATGCCATGGTTCCTAGAAACGCCCCACAATCGATGTTCGGACAAAGGCTACGTATGCATGGGCTTCACAGTGAGAGCCATTATTTCTTAGCATGAATGTCTTGGACAATTAGAGGTAATTGCGACATCTGATGGGTGTGCATGTATAATACAGAGGAGCGAGCCTCTGTCCATATTTATGGAGCCGAGCCCTGAAAATATTCGTTTATTGTCCCCTTCCTTTGTCGCCTATGTCAGCCTGACTACAGTCCGTAGTGCTCGTGTGCAATGCAAGTCCGCTGACTGACACTGACCTGAAGAAGACGAAGACGAAGAAGAAGGCAACATCGAGTTCCATTTCCAAAACTAATGTCAGTGTTTTGAGTGCCCACTGCCTCCGAAGAATAACATAACATGCGATTCCAGAGCTTCGAGGTGAACTCGCACTCATTCACTTGCTTACTCGCTCGGTCGCCCCCATCGAACGACATATAAATGTAATTTTTCTACGCGATGGGAATTTCCACTTGAATATTTCATAACCCTATGTTGTTTGACACATGTGTGTGCGTGTATTCGTTCACTGACAACCAACAACCTTAGCAACCTAACCAAACGTAATGAACAAAATCGGTCCAGTTGAATAATGGTTTCACAGGCCTTTGGACCCACGAACCAGTGCACACTCCACCCTGAAGTCTGTAGTACGGGGAAGTTCACGTAGTTCTTCTAATCCAGATTAAAATTTCAAAGAGGAAGGATTAAAAGACTCGGCCCTTCCTCGGTAGAATCGGTCCAAGTAATACAGTACTGTTCAATGTTCTTACCAAGATGGTCGTTTGCACGGAGAAAGGGCGGGATTGGACCTTCGGAATCCTTACAAGATTTGATATCACTCTTTCTGTTTCTCTCATGCTTGCACCCAAGCTTGATACGATTGGACAGTGTCGGACATCAAATAGGATCAGTGTCAGTTTCGCCCCCTTGTGCCTTTTACGAGCAATGAAGGTAGAACCGGCATTTTCCTGGCCGTACGTAGTTCCTTAATGCAAATCTGGTACCGAAGAGAAGCGGTTCGTTATCCATTTTCAGCTGTCCAAACATGAGAAGCTGTATTGATACGGGCCTCCATATTTCATGTGATTCAGAGTGCCGTATGTCCACTTTGTAATTCTATGCATGCCTGAGTTGTCCTCAGTGTCAAATGTCCATTGAAACCTTCGAGAGGTTCGGTACTGTCAATAGAGCGCTCCACATACTAGTGGATGTTGCTGCTTTTGTGGTTGTTGTCGTTGTAAGGGTGGTGGCACTCATTCGCCTTGTTCAAACTGGACTTGAAGCTCCCCAAGAGGAACTGCTAGTGACTGGAAGTGGCCATAAAGAAGCATTGGCAAAGGAAACGTGCTCTTGGCTGCCCCTTCGTTTGTCCGTACTCATAGATCTATCTGTAAACGCCCAGTCTATAAACATGATGGTCATTTTTAGCCCATTTTGTCCCATTAGCCTTATTGTCAGTCAATGGCCGTGGAAAATAGAGCATTGCAGTCGTCCTGAAGAAGTAGGAAGAAGGAACAAACTACTCTCGTACAACACGGACCCTGGTAGTTCATGGCACTCGGTCGGTTTTGTCCAAGATTAAGCCAAGAGGAGCACGCGTCCGTTGCCTCAAGACGACACTTCTAATGTGTGTCCGTATGTGTACATGGACGCACAAGACTTGAGCCACGAAGAAGTCCCCTTTTAATTTTGCCTTTGTTAATGCACACATGACGAGCTAGAGAGAAAGATCGAGATAAAGTCTCTCCCCCCCCCCCTCTCTCTCTCCTTCTTGTTAGTCATTCAATTGACCAAATGTGGGCTTGAAAATTGAACAAAGAGTTCTTGAGAACCGAACCTAATTGAGAGCGACTCTTACATGTCTAAACAGAATTTCAAAATAACAACTACTTATCATATTCTCCCAACCATTATCAAGGCAATGAAACCTTCGTTTTGAAAGTGGTCAAGCCCAACAAACACGGCGCCTGCAACCCAGTAAATCGTATTCCTCCTCATTTCACCGACAAAATTGAGTTTTTCCTCGAACAAAGGGAACTTGAGGCAGTCTGCTTCTATCGATGAGTAAATACGTTTATCTCTCTCGTCGCTCTCCCTCTGTTCCGTTCTCTTGGACAAGGGATCGTTGTGAAGGTGGTGGCATGATTTCGTCCACATGTGCAATCCTACCAAATACACGTTCATACGCAAGTACGTAATACATACATAGCGCAGAAAACAAAAGCAAAAGCACTTGGCAATCATATCCCCCTCCTTTTGAGTACCTTTTCCCCTCTATTGAGTCCAACTAGCCAGTGAGTCGAAAATTACCAAAACCGAAGAACGACGGACGTAAAGCCTCGGAAATTATTAGCAAAGCTGAGTGAGCTTAATAACGTGTTTTGGCCAGCGCTTTTAGCGAGTAATTTATTTCGTTTGACAGAACGCACGGTTGACTCATTTACGAGTACCATTGGCATTGTGTGGTGGTACTCGGCCTCCAATACCTGGCCTTTCTTGGACATTGGCGTAAAATCATAGAGAAGGAGGTCGACAGCAACCATTCATTGGAAAAAATGGTCTCAGGTGTTCCTGGCTATCTGAGAAATTTCCCTCCAGTAAATAATCATCTTAAACATACGCCACCAATATTAATACTACCATCACCACCATTATCATCATCCTCGTATGAGACCATTGCAAAGGTACTTCTCTTTTGTTGATCGTCTTGTTCTAATCTCATGGCCGAAAGGCGTCTCCCATAAAATATTGACTGAATTTAAGAATGGTCACGTCACGACTTATCATCGAATCGGCTTCAAAAGAGCCAATATTGGGCAAGCAGTTGACTGCTGGTCTACGAACTACGTACCACAGCAGCCAACTCCCTAACTCATTATGGCTCAACCAGGGCTCCAATTCATTTTCATTTGTAGGGGGATAAAAGTTTTGCTCTTGTTTAACCTGCAATTTACTCCCACATACTACCATACCTCATAGCATGAGCATCTCATCTCAGTTTCATTCCCACCTTTCTTTGTCCGAGCTACAAAATGAATATATTTTTTCCCCGTAATTCTCAGCGGCATCAAAAAAGTGCCCTCAAATGAAAAGATGCCCCATCAGAGCCCACTGAGCTTGCCCGTCCTGACGAATCTGGGTGCAAAAAAAGAGCGGTACCTACTATTGATCAAGTTCTGCAAATATCCGAGTGTTTATTTGACTAATGTCCCTCATATTTGACCAAACTGACATGGCAGGGGAGAAAGGATCTCCGCCAAAAAAAGCCTCCGATATTGCTGTGGCCACCATGGAAGGAAAGCAGATGGACGTTTAGGAGCCAAAGATATCGTTATTGATGATAATGCAGAACAACGCATGTGAGGGAGTAAGGGTACTGTTAGTGGTAGTGTTGGGGGTGAGATTGGAGAGCTGTCACTTCATGATGATATGTCGTACGAGCGAACGGAGTCTGATGGGCTTCAGTGGCTTGCATCTAGCCAGACACTTGTCCATGGGCTTGATGGTCGAAACGGTCATGGCAACAATTATTTCATCTCGATTCTTCATAAAATATAGTGTGTATGTATGCACTGAACGGACATGTGAGGGGAGGGAGGCTAAGTGTGAGGATGGAGGAGGTAGCTCTTGTCCAGTATGATGGAATAACCGTTCGGATCCTTGTCACCCAGAGAAACCTGAGGGATTCTCCAAAGTTCCGATGATGTGGGTGAAGAATGAAGTTTGTGACCAGGGCCGGGGGGCATTAATGCTCTCAAATTTGTTCATCTGCACCCTTCTGACCAACTGAAAATGCCCGAGAGATTAATAGAAGTGAATGTGGGACTAGTCGATCTCATGCGTACCTACCTTCAGTAGAGGCCGAAGGAGCGAAATTCAACCCACTCCAGATTGCTGAATAATAAGCGCGGCAACAACAACGCATTCTTCATGGAGCTTAACTCCGTGAAGCCAAAGCCACAGATTTGTCAAGATCTCGGCTTATCTTTGGAGTGTGAAAAGGGATCCTTTGTCAGTTTTACAACCGTCTTTGTCTCCTCGTCATTTTCCAAGTGGGCGATGATGCCCCTTCGAAGTGAGTTTTAACTGACCAGAAATTGTTGGGACTCCTCGGGGGAAACCGTCTTGTGTTGGTTGAGGACTCAATTCGTCGTTACTCAAGAGTTTCCTCTTTATGGTCAGTGGACATAGATGGCGGGGGCAATCCATTGAATGTTTAGTTTAAACAAACTTCAGATCTATCGAATTAGTGCCTCCTTCCTGATGAGAGCCGTTAGTATGCACTCGTATCTGACAAAGTGGCTTCAATTTGATATTTGACCATCCACTACCCACCCACCCACCATCAGCCATGGCACCACGACAAAATCCAAGTGGCGACTGTTTACCTTTTATGGCCACATATGAGTCCGACCACAGCACCAAGGCAGAGTGGGCAGACAGCCAGTTAGCGAGAGAAAGAGAGAGAAAGAGAGAGACGTTCTTAGCTACATAGGGGTCGTCTGGAACTCGGAATTGGAGAAGATAAGCGGTCAGAGTCGAAGAACCAGACACACATTCATTGACTTGACAATATGGGTTTGGTATACATTGGATTGTGGGTTTCTATGGATCAGCAGCCACTTTGGGTGGTGAATTGGTGATTGTTGAAAACGTGGCTTTAGCGTGAGTTCGAGTAATGGAGCATCTTTATTAGAACACACCCAAAGTTACCAAGCTGGCCGTCATCATGAAGCGGTCACAAAGCCTCGCATGTTTCTCTCTTTGTGATGTCTGAAGTAATTAACCTGAGCTCGTTACTCAACTTTAGGGCTTCTTTGAAGCACTGAACCCAGAAAAAACATTGGAGAATGAGATTGGCTGCTACCGCTGTTCATCCTGCGTCTTCAATTTGGAACGGAGGGTGACCCTCACTCACTCGCTCTCTGATAGATGGGAATAAAACCAAGTCCAGAAGCCGCTAACGCTCAATAACATATTTGAAGCGTCTTCGTCTTTCGAGCTTGGTTTTGGTGGTCGAGTCTGTCTGAGAAAAATTGAAGCCAAAATAATGACCGTATCCCTGAGAAGTTGAAGCAACATCAGACCAAAGGGGCCACTTGGGTCATGTGAATGAATGGACAATTTCAGCTCCAATGATATTACGACCACGACGACCTATCTACGTACCTTCTATTTGACTGTCTCCATGGTCCGCTCATCAATCGGCACCAAGAAACAATTGCGAATGACGGGAAAAAGAGGGCTGGAGTTGAATTAGAAAAAAATAGTTTCCCAAGGTTCATTGATTAGAGAGGGAGATCTTTTTAGACCAATGCTCATCATAACCAACCTATGACAAGTTTAAGCTTTTGGACCCAGGTTTAATTGCAAAACGGACACACAGGATATGCTCGGTTGATGAGGGGAAACAGCTCATAGATAGATAAGAGACTTCCAACCTCTCACCATTCATGAAGAACGCCTTGATAACGGCTACACCACCAGCTCTGCTTGCTTGCTTGCTTGCTTACGTGTGACATATCCAGTTCAAGACAACGCGTTCGTTTACGATGTTTTTTCGTCACTGATCTCGTTCCCTTTGCCTGCTGACGATAGGATAAAAGTGCCCTTTATTCGCCATGACATGGGCGAGTGCGTCCTGCATCAATAAATCTTCAATTCAAGAGAGCTAGCTAGTTGTATTCTTCTTCGCCTTCTTAAGAGTAATTGACAATGCAACAACAACATTCATATGATCTTCCCCGATCGAGGTAGCTGACTAAAGTACAATATAATTGGAGAAGGGTCAACCAAGCGTGGCCGAAGACGATGAAGACAATCACCGTCAGCGGTTGGCAATAGGTCTTGACGGTGGCAAGACTCAAGGAGCCCTTCTCTCTTGATCTTCTTTCCAAGTACGTCCGTAATACGTACGTACACACATCATACTCGGAGACACCGGACTGTAAAGCTGCCAGATGGAGGAAGCAGATCCTTTGCTGAGCTTCCAATGGAGAGTCTTTGCTTGGTTGCTTGCTTGCTTGCTTGCCTATCGAGTGGCTAGTTAGAGGCAGTTGTTGTTTTATCGAACGATATCTCCTTGGCAGAATTTCCGGTCCGTGGACAACTCCAAGGACAACCACAATGACGAGCACTAAGAACCTGAAATTTTGAACTCCTTTACACAGATGAAGAATTGAATCAGATTGGATGGAAAAAAGGAACCGGCGACGCTTGCTCTGTAGCACGCTAGCAGAACCAGAGAGAGGAAATGGCAACAACGAAGAATGAGATAATGATTGTTATCAGTGAAAAGAATCGTTTGAATCTCGCTTTTTTGGACGTTCAATTCAAAAGTCTCAAGAAAAGAGTAAATCATCAAAAGTCATGAGTCATGCATAATCGTGGTGTGTTGTGACGAATTATAAGACAGTTTTCCTTCCCCCGTGTTTATTAAGTGCTTCTC
Organism: Tigriopus japonicus; assembly: GCA_010645155.1. NCBI lineage: Eukaryota > Metazoa > Arthropoda > Copepoda > Harpacticoida > Harpacticidae > Tigriopus > Tigriopus japonicus. The sequence goes on from CM021314.1 coordinate 6,296,069, forward strand.
AAAATGAAGACGATTTGACTTGGCTCCGTATGACTTTTTTACAAGTTCAAAGGTGGCCATGATTGGGAGTTTTTGTCGCTAGGAAAGCTATGATCCATATCTCATTAAGTTGTAGAACTGTCAATTGAGCCATATTTTCGTGCAGAGCCACCAAAAAATAGGCAACTATTCATTTCCACCTCGAAGCTCTAGTTCCGAATCTCCATAAATCTGTGTCATTCTCCGGCTGTCAAGGGCCGTTTTTTCTTCTCCAATACAGATGCATCTTCAAGTACATTTCATATATCATTGAAAATGATCCCGACAAAATTGACTTGCGCCATAAATTAACGAGAATTTGTTTCCAATTTTTAACATCTCGGTCAGGATTCTCGCTGACGAGAATGAGACGCTTTGTTAAGTGTAAATGAGGGACTTTTTCGTTGGAGGGTGGATCTATTTGCATTTTTCTATTATTACCAATACACACGTACGGGTTACAGATCTAGTTCACCATTGACTTGTTATGCTTGTTGCATGCCAGATGGAGCAAAAAAGTCCGTTAAGTGACAATTTCTTTGTCTCAATGCAAATCAGTCTAGGAAGGACAGAATTTGAGCGATTATCACCGAAGCTCTCGATCTACTTCCCTCCTCCTCCTCACTTTTCCTATGCAAATGGAGCCTTTGTCGTCCGCCAAGTAAGAGTGAAAACGAGGAGGTGGTGGTGGGGGCATACAACGGGTTGAATTATCATTATGTATGACTTGACGCTACACAAATAAGACGAGTTTTACATTTGTAATGAGTTAAAACTATAACGAACTTTTTGCCTGCACATTCCGTGGACTGAGGTCGTTTTTGTGGCCATTAATATGCTAAACCCTCCCTGACAAACTGCCATAAGCCTGTCTGTTTGTGTACTGTACGTACATAGTTCTGCTGGGTGAGTCAACTTCAATGTCGATCTAAAGCCATTGAAGGCATCAAGTCAGGGTGAAAGCATTCAGAAAAGAGGCTTCATTCATGGACGTGCTTCAAATATTGAGACATGAACCGAATTCATCTCGGACTGTTTGAAAGTTGGCATTTACCAAACACTAATAATGCTCATCACATCCCAACGTGGAACAATGCATCGAGCATCCCTCTAGATTTGGTTCGTGCGCTCGAGAACGGGATCCTTTGTGCTTGTTTTTTGTCCCGATTTTTTGGCATGCGCGAAATTATCCGCAAAGCCTGAGAGGGGTCCGTCTCGTTTTCCACTTTGGTTCCTGGTCCAAATGGAACCATGGCAGCTCAGTGGTTGTCTTGATCTCAATCAATGTTGGACAGTGGAAAGTTTTACTTGTCTGATTAGCGAGTAGCGTGCCACTTTGAGCCTGGCCAAAACACTCGCCACTCGTGCTAACAGGAACAAAAAATGGGAAAATTCCAGGTCCAGACCCTCCTGAAGTGGTCTCCGTTATCATGACTGGTGTGGTACATTGCCCTAATAAAAGGGTGAGGGACTCCCTCTTGCCTTGTGCCCTCTTGGTCCTGGTCACGTGCGATATCAGTCATGAGAAATGTCCAGTTTTACACTGGTGGGCTCGCAAAAAAAAGATCTGTCCATCATTTTTGCTGGCTGGCCCTGGACACGGACTTTGATGAACTTGTGCTCCTGTTGGACCCTAAAGAAGGAAGGGAGAACCGAGGCAACTCCCATGTTTACCTTGCGTGAGCAATGATGAACAACCGTGAGTGAAAAGGAGCGCCAAAGGGATCGTTCCCTATAACCCTTTGAAGACTTCCCCTGTTTTAAATGAAAAAAGGTCCTGAACTGACATGAAATTCAGTCAAAAGCCCCGACTCACTCGCTAGCTGCCTTGTGTATCTCCCGCTCTTCGTTCATTTGGCCCTATGTGACCATCTCGAGATGGACGTCAGTTCAATGAAAATTAATCGATCTTTCGACCAGCAGTAGTACGTAGAGGTAGAACTGGTAGTTCATCAGCAGGTTGTGATGCGGTGTGCTAGTAGCCAGAACGTACGATATCGCAGATGCTGCTTGATTCTGAGCAACGGCCAACAAATGTGAGCGCTGCTTGGGCAGTCATACGGTCGACATACCTGACACAACTGAGTTCGACCAGTGAGCAGAGTTGGTTGGATTGGGAAAGAGACGGACTCGCAAGGGAGTTAGTTCGCTCGCTGAGGGAATCGATTTTTATTTGATTACTGGTCCAGATTTTCAGGAATGGAACGATCACTGGGTTACTTTGTAGAGAAAGGAGAGAATTGTTCAAAGAATCTTTTTTTAGTTCCGGTCTTGGCGTGGACTTGACTTTCATGGTATCACGAAAGATCAAGCATTAATAATGAATGCATTTTCTTCCCCGTGTACTACCTTCCTTGTCCAGCCGCTTGCACTCGGTCGAGGCTCTGGGCTTTCTAGGAAATGGCAACTCATGGACAATGGCAGCTCTACAACAGATTTCGCCCTTCATTAGCGGTTAGAGTTGAGAACACAGACGTTGGTTGTCTTTCCAACCATTGGCAACCAATGGCAACCATCATCATGAAAATGACCTCATCGTCCAATTGACTTAACAAACTCATCGGACTTTCGAGATGGAAATGCCAAATCCTGGTGGTGTGTAGGTCCCTCTCGATGTTCTCGCCTCGAGGAGTGAGTAGACTGATGAAAGCGATGATTACAATTGGAGCAGTTGAGGTCATTGTTGACGGATATTGACAACAAACAGGCTCACAAGTTCAATGAAGCACATAATACACGGTCAAAAAGACCGTTGGTTCTCACGATCAAGAGAGATTTAGATCCCGCTTCCCCTCCCACTTCTGGCGAGTTTACCCCGAGTGAGTCCGACGCACCTTTGGTGTCCAAGGGGAGGAAATCTGGCTAGGGTCCATATCATTCGGGGTAATGTACTGTGTTCAAGTCCAGTGCCTCTGCCTCCTTCCTACCTCCTCACACTTGGACTCCATACGGTATCCCACGTAGTGCTGTACATCACAGAGCCTTTGAGGGATGGGGGAGAAGAAGCACTGGACTAATGTGGGTGATGTAAACGGATCATTTGTCGAATAAACAAGAGGTCGCTCTTGCCACTCACCACCAAGACCCTTACTTACCCACGAAGAAATCTTGTTGCTTTGGCTGTTTCGGTGTGTACAACAAGGAACATCAAAAGTCATCCACCTCAGGGCTTCAAGACGAACTCTTTGGCTGTTTCGTACGTACGTCTTTGGAAATAATAGGGTTAACTCGGGGTGGTCAGTTCTTTTGCTCTCTTGTGCGCATGTCTTTGCATTTTGGAATAGGCAACCCGAATGTCGGAATAAGCAGCCAGTCGACGACCACTCGTAAGCTTACCATCTGTAGAAGGAAATATGACCGGCGAAGTGGGTACCATGAATACATCTCCATATGAAGGACAGTTTTTTGGGATGGAAAAACAAGACGGCGTTAGTGGTAATATGTCGAAGAATTTTGTGGTCCGTCCGTCGTCGTCCTCCTCGCATATTATGCAGATGTTCACACTCCTTACAAGCCATTGTTGAGGCGCAAACGCGGCAACCGTAAGTCTCCAAGAATTATGGAACACGCCGTTAAAGTGGTGTAAACAGAAACTGGTCCAAGATGTCGGCTTAATGTGGTAATTTATGGATCTGGTCACTCTTGGCTGAACCTTCATCTCGGCAGTCAATGTCCACATCATTCCAATCAGATTTCTGTTTGTGATTGTCAGCATGTTCACGTCTTTCATTGAGTCACATGCGTCAACGGATATGGCCGACGGGAGAACTCCCTTGAGTTGGATCGGCAGTAGATACAGTAGACCAAACTATTGGATTGTAGTTAAGCGGGGAACTTTCAAGAGAGGAGCAGATGACTTGCAATTGTTTCGACTCAAAAACATGTCAACAATGTCAATCAGCTGATCAAAGGAGAGCATTTAGCCAAAACAAGAGCCCATTGTCGTTCGCGATCACACGTGGAGATCGCCGGTCCCTGAAGACCGGCGCATTCTTCGAGCCAAACAACAAGAACCATGATATCTGATGGCATGTGAGGGCCATAAAATATTACTATATTTCGGTAAATAGTTGTTCAGTCGTCCTAACAGGGGAGGGCATGTAATATATCTCATCAACGAGAAATTACTGCTATGAAAAGAGCCATTTCTGGCTAGGGTGCTCACATTTTCGTTCAGAAGGGACAACCAATAGAACCGTGCAAATCGTAAGGCGAAGGACTTGTGCGACATAAAAATATGGACGTTCGCTATTTCCGAGACAACAAGGATTCGTAGCGAGGAAGTTCGAGGGAGGCGGATGGAACGCCATGAGTGGGTGGTGGGTGTAAGTATGTACAATTGTGGGTGGGTGGGTGGATGGGAGGGAGTAAGTCAACCAACAAGCAAGGAGTCAGTAGTAGAGGAGGAGAAGGAGGAGGAGGGCTGCGAGTGGACGAAATCGGGCAAAAAAACGTTGGTTGTTTTTCGGATGGGAAACTTGGAGATGAGGAAAAATGACCCGTAACCAATTTTCAACCCGCCTTAACGTCCAACGAAAGAGACAGTATGGAGCAAATCAGAAGGATCCCCTAATGGGACAAGAACCGTTTGTTCCCTCTCCGTTCTGGAATCTGGTTCTTGCTCTCTCTCTGGATCTGAAAGTGACATTCAGCAAGAGGCACATTGACGTCAAGTTGGTTGATCGGGGGTGGACGACGCCAAAGACGGCAACCAATATACGACGACGACGACAATGTCACTGATCGAGAATAGAGGCTGAGGGGAGGATGACCACGTGGTGGCTGACTGGCCCCTTGAATTAGAGAGGTCTCCAGACACATTCACATTGGAGACTCACTATTTCCGACAGAGTCGATGGTTTATGAGCCGAATTGATGGCTTTATGGAATGGCTTCCAATTTAGACCAAGAAGATCCTAATCATGTGGAGAGGCTAAAAAACCAAATATGGTTCAATTTGTCATATGATAATTGACCACAAAATAAGAGGGAGGAGGGAGAGACAAGCAGGAGAAGGGGAAGAAGGAAGGAAAGAAAGAAAGAAAGAGAGCGACCGAGAATCGCCACGCGAAGAATAGACCCTGAAGACATATGAGAAGTGATTGAGACTTATTTGTCAATCTCTATGGAGACAACACACAACTAGAAAGGGACGAGTGAAATAGATTGAGAAAAGGAAGAAAGGGAGAGAGCCTCCCGGAGCAGTGTCTCCATGTCTGGTTTCTTTAATATCCTGCTTTGATTTTTCCATTTCCAACGAGGTCTCGTCTCATCATGATGAGAGATTGTCTTTCAACCTACTTTGGCTAGTTAGACACACGTACGTAGAGAGCCTACTCCTAGATCTTCTCCACCAAGACAGATGAATGCAGAGCAAGAATAGATAAACCTCAAAGTCGAGAGAAAGCTTCACATCCATGATGATTTGTTCTTTTAAGCAATAGGTTTGGCCAAAACTGGACCCAAGTGAAAAGTTGGTGGGAGCAATCATCACAAAGGAACAGCAAGCTCGACCAGATCTTGGACAATAGTGTCCCATTTGGGGGCTAGAAACTCGTCGTCATGGCTATTCTCCATTGACGAAGGCCAACTTGGACACAAGCAAGACGACCACAGTGCGGACTGCGGAGTAAAGCCCGAGAAAGGACGACACAATTGTGCACTTTTTCCATCACCCAAGCTTTTACGTCCCTTGGCAAGATCATCTTTCCGGTTTTTTCTTCTCATCTTGGGAGTCCTGTCACTCGTCCGCTTCCGGTCTACGGGTCTTGTCCACGCGACGACTTCCGGGCTTTGGGTACTTTCCTCATCTTGGCAGCTCTCTTTCGTTTTCTCTCTCTCTCTTTCTCTTTCGATCGCTTTGCTTGGAGCCCTCCCCCTCATGGTTGTGCAGCCTTGTTCGAGAGAGATTGAAGAGAGAGAGAGAGGGAGAAAGATCCTTGAATGTTTTTCTTTCAAACACATCCCAATTAAGGGTCCAATAGAAAAATGTGCTCGTTGAGGAATGCCCATCTTCCCTTTGACCGCTCTCATCATTCATCGCCAGTGTGCTGTCAGCCACTTTCTTGGATCGGTGAACTATGGTTGAGATCAGGCCCTCCGGCCCATCTCGTTAACATCCTGAATGGGAATCTTAATTTTGCCTCCAATTGTAGAAAGAGTTGAAGTGTGCTGGCCTCCATGTGTGCTGGAGTGCTTACTTGCTTGTTGGGATGGATGCATTGCTCACTCACATAGTACTGTAGTAGTATGTGTGGAGTAATCCTCCTCGAGAAGAATGTACCTTGCATGTGGGCATGATCTCAACTTGGTCAGGTCCGGCATATTTCATTGGGCTCATCATCACTCTACTCATATGGAGTCACAAAAACTCAGTCATCTGACAAAGCTCCTAAGCAGTTGTGATTGAATGCTTAGATGCCCACTTCGATGGGTGGCAATGTCCAAGTTATAATGAAGGAGATGAGGAGAGATCCAACCACTGTGAGAATTATTGCTAGCATCTCTTAGAAATGGGCACGTGCCTAATCACTAGATTCAATACGCTTTTAAGACAGTATGGAGATCGTGCTTATGGCCGGACTGTATGCATGGTTGGCTGATCAACACCAAGTTTTTAGCAAGTTACGAGCGCTTCAAATTATGATTCTGACCAAGACGGATCCATTTCAAAATCGATTCATTCAAGCTCGCCTTACATTTTGGCAGTGAGTTCGAGCCTCTGGTAGATATATGGCCAAGGCACGTCCAGTCAACAATAGACTGTCAAGACCTCTTTGAACACAATTCATCTCTTTCTTGGAGCTGAGCTCACCAAATACAGCTCCAGCATGAATAATATTGTCCAGTCGCACGAGCTCATGGCTTGATCCATCCGTCCGTCCGTCCATCCATCCATACAGCGCTCTTGCGCATCCCCATCCACACAGAACGTACATACGCACCATGTAGGTTTGTTAAGTTCGAACGAGAAGCCTTCTCAGTCCTTGCACCTCTCTATGAACATCCATAATGCTGGTCTGTCTACGTACAAACATGCTCGCCTTGATCGTGGTGGTTCTTGGGTTTGACACCCAGTGACTGATACTGCACCAAACTTGAGTCTGAAAGTCCAGTGGAAATTCTCTTTCATATGCAAAATAACAACGTTTGAATTTTGATGGCTACAAATCATTCTACTTCGTCATTTTCGCCCCCCTGTCAGCCGGTCCATCTACACGATGGTGGTGGTGTTGGTGTTGGTAGTAGATGAAGAGGAATTCGGAATTCTTGCTAGGGACCGTGAAGCAAATGTATCAATTTTCTGTTCTCTCTCAAGAATGCTTGCAAGCCAGTTGGACACTCCAAAGGAAGAAGGATTGAGTGAGGGAGGCACTAACAACAACAACGACGACGACAACAACAATAACAACAACAGAGGCAGCACTGACTTCAGCCACAAAAGAGTAACTAACTTATTGTGGTGTTCAACTACCCAACAAGCTCTCCACAAAAATTTGGGGAAGAGAAGGAGAGGGAACTGCCTGAACTGTTTTGACCAACGAGTTCTTCCAAGTTTAGCGTGTTAAATTACATAAGCTGTTCCCGTTGTTAGTGTTGCTCTTCTTCTCCTTCACCGTGTCCAGTTGGAACTTCGGAGCTATTGAAGCTGTTATGAATGTGCTCGTGGTAGTGGCAGCAGAAGAGTAGCAGTAGTAAGAGTAGTGCCGTAGATGCCGTCTCATGGTGTTAACTTGCTGGAGGATCATATTTCTCCAAATTTGTAGCTTTATATCCATGAAGCCCTTAGACCCTTCTGCCCAGCTTCCTATGAACTCACCATGCTTTGGTGTGGCAGGGGCAAGAAGAAAAAGAAGAAGGAAACGAACCGGACTAAACTAAACTACTTCCACGGCTCTCCTCTAAATTCTCTGAAATTGAACTTAATTATAAGGAAACTACTCCCCCCGTGTTTCTTGTTAGGATAAAAGCTCTTAAAAACTTCGATTTTCCAATTGACAATGGTGCCATTCTTTCATTCTCTCTACAGATCCCAATTTAGTGGGCGGGGATACCCTGACCTGCGGGGTGTGTTCCAAAGACTTCGCTTTAGCCGACATTGTCAAGTTCATTCAACACAAGGTGCTCACGTGTAACAAGGAGAACTATTGCAAGAAGTCCGGCACTGCCACCGAGAACGGCAAGGAGAACGGAGACACCGACGACGATCCCAAAGAGGCTGCCGAGTCAGAGAGCACAAATAACAACAACAACAAAGAAACCACCAACAGCCTCTCCTCCCCTTCCACTCCCACGGCCCCATCGGCCACGGATAAAGTCACGAGCTCCCCACCACAGCGACGCCACAGCACGGGATCTTCGTCACCCGGTTCTGCTGGCGGAAAGTCCCCTCATTCCACATCGAGTGAACCCGTTGGGGTGATCCCAATGGGCTGTGATCTGTTGGGAGACGCCAATAACCACAAACTGGCCAAACTCAAGAGTGAGAGTGAAGAAAGTCGGAAACGAAAAGCCGATTGTGTCGACGCAGATACCAATACCATCATCACCGGTAAGTCTTTTACTGAGCAGGAATGGTGCAAAAGGAGTTGTGGGTATTTTTTGCAGGGCTCTTCTTGGTCATGCATTCTTCAAGGGTAAAATTGAAAGTCATTTCTGGCCTACCCTCTGCCATTGTGGAGCCAAAAAGTTCGAAGAGCAATTTGTACGGATTGCCGACCAACCTCAGGGACGGGAGCCAATTTAGAAAATCGTTAAGGCCCTTCTATAATGTTCGAGTATGAGTTATCAGATTATGATCGAGATGCCTCACATTCTCGATTGTGGTAGAACATGGTTTTGAGAGTCTTGATGATCAAGGTAAACTGCCTTGTCCAAGCGGCTCGATTGCAACCATGGTTTTGTCTAGTATTTCATGCCATACAGAATCGTATGGACTCGATCTGGAGGCCAATCAAGGTTTCACGATTTTGGCCAGTGTCCAGCCAGCATCCTATTGAGTTCGGACCAGATCCTGATCATCATCATGGTCGTCGTCGCCGTCTTTGTCGTCGTCTTGATCATCTTCATACAGTTCACTGTTGTATGGCGTTGACGGTGAGTACGTAGAAAAATTCGGTTGGACGCTCATTTGCGAGAAGATAAATGTCAGTTTGGTCAGATGGACCCTTCATGGCAGGCTAGCCAACGAATCATGCCACCGCTGATCTAAACCCCAGGCCCTGGACAATAAGTCATCTTGTTCAACTTGAAGCTTTGGTCACGTCTTCCACACTCACTCACCACTCGAGAGTCTCAGAGTCCCAAAGCTTGTGGTATGGTACTTTCAACGAGGGGTGTCTATGCCCACGACCATCGACTTTGATCAAATTATCTCCACAAAATATCCGTAGCACCAGCTCATTGGCGTCCATCCACCTATCTATCTATCCGTTCTTTTGCTTTGGTAAGTTTGATCACTGGGGTCGAAGGTTTGGAGTGGTGCTTTGGCAAATGGTAAAGATCAAGAATTAATGTTAAGCCCTAATATCAATCTGATAAGGGAGCCAAATATGTTGTTTCACATAATAATGATTGTTTCTCAGAGAGACAGTGGCCAAACCTATGCCAAGTGAATCGAGAAATAATTAGGCCTTCGAACACAAGGGGGCCAGACTATTGTACCAAGAAGATCTATATATCTCTCATGCCTCATGACTCCCCAGAGTGTCTTCGGCCGAATTTACACAAAATTCACCTCCATCCTATTTTGCTCTTACCCACGCCAAGGTGGATGGCGATAATGCTTTATCTAGGGTAATGCACATTATGTGTCATATCAGGAGGGGACAAGCCTTCAAATATTCCCATGTGCTTTGTATACGATATCCGCAAAGATCGCTTGGCTGAACGTATCTCTGCTACTAACTTAAATGAGTGGTTATTACGTTTCCCGCCTAGTTCTTCTTCTTCTTCTGCTTCTGTCTCTTTCCTTGTGCCTCTCCGTGTCCCAGAAGTGTACAATCCCACGTTCAGTGCCAAGTACGAACCATTCAGGTTTAGTGGGACAAGGCAGGGAAGTCCGTGCGTTCGTCCTCCGCCTCCGTTCCTTTACTCTCCTTCTCGTGTTCTTCCCACACCAATGACCTACCAACCTTTCATTGTCCTGATCCCAAGAGATTACAACCTTTTGCTGGTATGGTCATTAGACTTGCTCTCCCTCAATCCAATCGAATCCACCAAACCAAGGGTCCTCATGGGCAAGTACCTTCTACATACCAAACTACTACGTTCGACGACTCGGAAGGCAACAACCAGGCAAGTCAAAATGCGGGAAAGAACATTGAAGCCAGGACCAGAGAGCCAACCAACCACTGGATCGTTGCCCACAAGGGACTAGTAAGACTTTTGGCTTGCGTGTGGACCCACGACGAAGACCCGGGGAAACCTCCAAGATGACGCTCATGGTGGTCTCAACCATCAATTTGTGGACGAGGCTATGTTGGCAAGCTACCACTCATTGATCCATGAATAAATGCCACGTTGGAGGCTGGTATTTGACATGTTAATCGTAGGCCAAGACATCTATTCATCCTTGTGTTGCCGAGCTCCTTCATTCCAATAATCGTTGTATCCGTTCATAGAACCAACCTCCAAAATATGACCAACAGCAGAAGGTTGTTCCTTTGGTGGCAGCCGAAATCCCTAAATCCTTTGGGACCGCGTACCACGCCCTTCGCAAAGGCGTTGTCGCACTCGAAAGAACCCTCCGTGGATCCAGCTGCTGGATTTATCCTGGACTTGATCATTCGGTAGAAAAATTGACCCCACCTTCCAGTAACCTTTTCAAATTCCATCTCATCCGGCCAGAAACCACGTTTTCAATGCCCAGAACAGCACATTGTGTAAATCGAGCAAGCGAACTTAACATAACACTGTTCAAGTACGTACAACATAGCAGAGCTAGAGCAAGGGAGTTCCTTTGTTGTTGTGAATGTTTAACGTTCTGAAAAGGGATCGTCCGAAATTTGATCCTTCCAGGTAGATTACACCGTCTATTGACCTTCCTACATACTCGATGTAAAATTTTCATTGGATTACAATTCAGCTTGTGTTATTTTGTCCTTCTTCTATGAGAAGGGGGAAGCAGCAATATACGAACATATAGTAAGAAGACTTACAAGAACCCCTTTTCACTTCTTTCTCTGGCTTTGAACTTTAAAACCGGGAGCACAAAAAATCGTTCGTCATCCTAACGTGGAAGTACCAGAGAAGACAAGTCCTTTCTCATCGGTTCCTTATCCTTCCCCGGCGTTGGTTGTATTGGTCCAATTGAGTTTGTGTTTCAATTACTCTTCGTTTAGTTTCCAATCAAAGCCCATTTCCTTGGACTTCTTTCCTTTGGTCGCTCTCACATGGGGAACAACCATTTTCCACCCGGGACTTAATTGAGACAAATGACTCTTTCTGGACACACAATCAAAGGATTAGGGCGTCCATCGATTTTTCCTCTTGGTCCATGGAACAACACTGAATGAACCTTTTGTGAGCGGGGTCTTGGGAGGTCACCTCCTGCAACAGATCAATTAACCGATACCCAATACGACCCAAAGGGCGAGCAATGAGCCTTAGGTAAATGTTGTCCCACCCTCGTGCAACAACGTTCCACTGGGATTCTCACTGTCTTAATCCAAAGCTGACTGACCGTTAGATCACTCAAAGGGTCTTTTCCCAGGATTTGTGTCTCAATTGCTGCCTTAAGGGAAATAGAGTTGTCTCCATGAAAACATGAAATGACAAAAGAAGGGAGCTGACAAGTCTGGCTAAATGTCCAGTTTGGTCTCCCTCTCGTTTTTCCTTCTTCTCTACAATTTGATCAAGTCATCTCTTCGACTCCAGCGTTCATGATAATGAAGCTTTGAATTTTTCACGACCACTCGTTCTCGTCTAGTATGGAATTGACTTTTTAAGGTCTGACTGGCCAAAGTAGGGGGAGAAATGGTCTTAATTCTCATGCGATGCCACCAAAAACAGCTCTGTCCATGTGCAATTCTCAGTAGCTCAAAGTTCGTCGGGAGCCATCGGGGAGAGCAGTCACACACCGTCCTCTCACAAAAGGCAAAATGATGAGTTTGATTAGAGGGGCCATCGAAATTAAAGGTAACAGACACATTGGATGAACCCTCACTTCAAAGGGTCCCCTGAATGCTGTCTTGCTCGCCCTGTCTCTGCTTCTCATGGTGGTCAATCCCTCATTACTGAGCCGAAAGAGAATGGATGGCCCCAACCACCCATCGAAAAGTGGGCGGCAGCTGGTCTATGGGTGGGAGTGTCAGCTGAGAGACCCAGAACAGAAGCAGTGTTTTCCTCGCGACAATGGAAAAAAAAGAAGAGTCAATTTGGTGGTAGTAATAGGGGAAGCTCAAGACCAGAGAATCAAGCCACCTTCTCACACACGTTGATACAACATCGTAACACTACTACATGCAGTTCAGATGGAGGAGCAACGAATGAGAAGTGACCAGTAGTCCAGTATATAGTAGGTCTTCTTTCACTCACACCAGACGGACGGATGGACCGTCGGACTAGAGGATGAGAAAATGCCTAGAGCGTCACCACTCTCTGTGAGTCCTCTGGTTCTAATTGCCATGGCTTTGTCTCTGACTCAGTTTGCTTGGACAACCAAAAACTCATGAGGAAGAAGATGGTGATGATGATGACGACGACGATCATCACCACCACCACCACCACCGCCATAATGGTTGCGGTGCTGCTTAGCGAGGAGGCCGAAGTTCACTTCATTGACAGAAACATGAAGGAGGCTTGATTTATTCGCCTTCATTCATGACCCCCTCAATTTCATTTAACTGTGATTAAGCTTCACTTCACAATGGGCAACGATCTGGGTGATGCAACGGCGTTCGATTTCCTGCCGAGGTCGAGGGAACTCCTCCAAAGTGCTGAGATCATGTATGGTCAGACATCGAGAGCATTTGGTGGGTGACCACAAAAGTATAGGAATTAGAGTGACTCCTCTTCTCTCTCGGACGTCTCCCAGAGACCATTGTTATTTGGTCAAGGCTCAATTTTCCACCTTGGCCAACAAAACTGCCATGACGAGTGTACCACCGTCCTCGGGGGCCCACCTCAATCTTTGTGGACAAGTATCTACGCACTACTTGCCTGAGTTGGTACTCTTCAAGCCAAACAGACAAATGATCAATGTTGCCTGTCTGGTCAGTCCTCCAGGAAAAGAGGAGTCATTACTTGTCGAACCTTTGTTGGTTGTCGGTCTGCTCACTCTCAAGATCATCGTGATGAAGAAATACTACCTTCACTACTCCTACTCTATGACCAGGAGGTTTGGATTATGGACAGAGTGTGCTGCCGTCTTGCAAGTGACAAAAAGAAATATGTTTTTGGCGGCACAAGAAGACTTCTACCTCGCTCATAGCGTACGCCACTCCATACATCATTCTCCTGTTGACCATGAGTGCTTCTGGAATCAATCACAGAAACTTATGCTGTTGACCTTTTTGTGCCAATGAATGTCCGCTTAAGATTTCAAAAGAGTCTTGTGTCGGCTTGTCCGAGCCAATGGAGGTGTACAACCATTTCGTTCATGGCACCAAAGAGGCTTATTCAATTATTACTTGGGTTGGACTTGGGGAAATAAGACGCCCGACCATAAAAAGCCTCGAAAGTGAGCGTATTGATTTAAGATTGGAATTTTGATTGAGATCGTGTTTTTTTCCCGATGAGCCTTCTCGGTTCAAACCCTTTGGAAAAGTAATGGGCAACAAAGATCAAAGATTTGATTTTCAAGAGAAGTTAATTTGGGCGTATTTTCCTTCTTTCTAGGTAAGCAATATCTTCTCTTCCCAACAACTTCTGCGTCGTTGACGATGAACTCGCAGAAATATTTAGAAGGTGGACTCGGTGCTTGGCAATCCGCTTCTTTTCCGAGCTTCCCAAATGGTATGAAGGGGCGAATGAGGGGATTTTTTATTCTAGTTGTAACCTTATATCCCTTTGGACCATCATATCTCTATGTGGGAGAGAAAAAACGCTGAAAGGAAGGGAATAGGAAGAATTCACTTTTCGCATGCAAAGTAGACAATCTGGTCACAGATGGTCACGTGACCCACTCGACCACGGCCTCGACCAGTCTGAGCAGACAACCAAAGGGGGAAAATGGTCGGAGGATCTGGTTCAATCCTTTGGACAAAAGCAATCTTAAGATAAACGAGCTGTTCTAGGCTCGTCTTTCTCTCTCCCCTCGCCCTCTCTCTCTCTCTCTTTCTTCTCACTCTTTCACGCCATTCTTGGCCCAAGAGTCCAAGTGTGTTCCAAGTTCGAAAAAACGGAATAAAATGGAACTTGAGGTGTGTGGGCGCGTATGTGCTTGGGTGATCCACGAACACTGTTTGTGCGTCCATTGTGGTACCGGGTGTGGTAAATGGGCTTGCTAAATTTCAAATCTATGCAAATGCCTCTCGGGGAAGAGCCAGTTTCCCTCGTCCTACGTGCTGGTCACATCCATCCCAGTTTTTTGGAAAAGTAATCGTTGTTGTCTGTAGTAATACCTTGGCAGGGATGCTACTCACGGTGGCGGACCGCTGGAATGAGATCCGGCTGGATATGACTACTTCTCCCAGGGTCCTTTTTGAACGCACCAGGAGCCAGCCAGATTGTGGAAGTCGTTATTCTGCAAATAAAAAGCGTTTCATCGCATTAAATGCAAAAGACAAAGAAACTGGAGCGGTTGGAATGATGATCAAATCTCAGCTTGTCTTTCCCAAGTCCCGTCGGTTCTATGGACATGGACAGAAGCAGGCATCTGTAGAAAGAGAGAGAGATGATTGCCAGAAATTTCCAATGTGTCTCCTGTCCCCCTCACTCATCATCCCTCATCACTTTGATTCGGTTTGAATTGAAGCGGTTTTTTCTTTCAACTGCGATTCAAAAGCCGTGAGAGAGTTTTTTTCAACCCTCCCTTTCTCTCCGTGTCCCCTCAGTGTAGGGACTAAATATGGAGGAACCCTAGGTCTTTAGAGTAAGGGGAGAGTACGCATATACCAGGACATGTGAGAGGTACTACCTTGCATATGTGATGTGCACAGAGCTCTAATGGGTCGAAAGGACCTTGGGTACTGGGTTTGTATAATCTTATCGCTCTTGGGTGAGTTTCTCTCATGGAACGAAGATCTCCCAGGGTTTTTAGCTTGTAGCCTAGTTCACCATTTGTCCCCTGGAATATGAAGGGGGACAATACGTATGAAAATACTCAAGGCGACTATTAATGCTCCCATTCTTAGCCAAATGCTTCCGTGAAAGGAATCTTATCAACGTGAATACAGCCATTCACAATGGACATGTTGGACAGACACCAAGAGTACTGGTTTGCCGTCGCTACGTAGTAGTGAAACATGTTGTGTATCCCGAAATGGATTAAGTGTCGAATTACGATTACGCTTGAGAGGGTTTCATTAAAAATGGACCTCATTATCCTCGTCTTGGCTCTTGGTGGAGACACTCAGCATGCGTTTGAATTTAACACCCAACTAGGGAAGCAGGCAGGAGAGAGCTTGATTACGGACGGCAACAGGCTGTCCACATGAAGTTGGGAATTGATCAGCGCTCTATGTAAAGTTACTTGGACAACGCAATGAAAAGGTCTCCTTTATGGAAGACGAATGAGAAGGACATGGTCACCATTACCACCAGAAACTCTCTGAACGTCGCTTAGCTTTCCCCAGTTCCTTCTCGTTGGTTGAACCACAACCAAGATACGGCGACCACATCAGCAGCTGGGATGAGCCTCAACCAAGGGAACAGAGTGAGCGAGTCAGTGAGGGAGTGACCGAGTAGAGGGGCCATGTTCCTTCTTGTACCAAGTTTTTCAACAACTTTTTTTGAATTTAATTCAAAGCTGCCAGGCGTAAACTGATTTAGAAGGCAACGATGAAATCCTGCGCGGCTTCTGGTGTTCTCAGTTGAACCATTACCGCACACGGTCGAGCAGCTGAACCACACTACGTGTGTACCGAAAGAGCGAGGGTAAAGCAGCACTTGAACTGGTGGAGGAGGAGAAGGAGGAGGAGAAGGAGAATCAAAAGAGCTTCGTCATATCAAATCTGATATCTTGACCGCTGAGGTTCTCTTTTTTTGAAGAGCACAGAGGACTTCCAACGTTGGAAGTTGGATTGGACCGTGCAGTTCGTAGAGGAAGACGAAGAAGGGAGAGCTTGAGATGCATATGCAATGGTCTCCCCGTAGTTCACAGCTGGGCTACTTATTCCCTAAACTGGGGCTTTGGAGTTTGAGAAGCGCTGCTGGGCAACCATATTTCAAAATTAAGCTTGCATCTCGGTCTCTTCATTGGATACCCTTACCCTTAAGGCAGACTTCCGAAACCGACGAAGGCAACAGTAATTGTTATCAGTCCATATGAAGCTCATCATGTGTGATAAATGTAGATCAAAAAATCATTTTCACTTCTCCTCCCCCAATCAGGGTTTTTTCTTTCTCTTTTTTTCTCTTCCGTCCCTTCCTGTGATTCAGTTCCTGTACATTTCGTGTGTTTGGGCCAGTTTCCGTCCATCAAAAGGGACGATAACTAGCCTTGATGATGATTTTCCCCATCTTTTGGCTAGTTTATCATTTCGGGTCCCAACTTGGGCATATATCCTGGTGATATGGCTCTCGTCACAAACGCCTCTCACATCTGGCTTGTCAAGTCCAAGTTTTCATATGTCATCAGAGAGTGTTATCAACAATGATGCTTTAGGGGCCTTGAGAGATGTCAAAGTGCTGGAGGCAATCAGGAATGCCCATTTGATTGGAGAGATCACTCCAACTTTTGTCCAGAATTCTGCCTCAAAGTGAGGCAGCAGGAGGACGACGACGAGGAAGAAAAGGAGGATGTGCAGAGGGTGATGATATTTTTTAGCCCGCTGGGTGTGCAAGCTACTCACTCTAAAGCAAGCCACCAACCAAGTAGCCTGCCGTCGGCCACTTTTAATCGCTGGGGCGAGTTGTTTTTTGTGAAGAGATCCTACGAAACAACATCGATCACGTTCCGAACAAGAGGGGACATTGGGCCAAAGAAAGACCCAAGAGGACCCCAAAGTCCCACTGACCCAAGTGGGCTATGATGTATTAGGTGAATCCGCTCTGGCGGAAAGATATGGCAATGAAGCGGGAGACGCGAGAGAAAACCAAAGAAAGAAGAAAACGACATAAAAATTGTGCCGCGTGGTACTAGGTACACAGTACACTCACTCCAGTGAGAAAGAAAACTCATCTCAATTTCGTTTCCACCCAGAAGTGACCCGCTTTGGCCCAAACCATTAACTTGTAATTCCGCTCTAATATCTTGGATCGTTTGGAGTCCACGGCAGAAATAGTCGTATTTTTCAATACCGCCCCGATGAATATTAATGCGGGGTGGAGCCTGAACCATGGCCACGCAGTCATATAAAATCACTTTGCCATGCCTACACCGATTTGGCCCTTTTCAACGTGGGGGCATTTAAAAACAAACATTATTTTAGATTAGTTCAATTTTTCCCAGCCATGTGGGCTAACTGATGGAAGGCCACAACGACGACGAAGGAGAAGAAGAAGAAGGATGGGCTGAATCCTCTCGCTCATCTTCATTGGCCTGATGAACGTAAGCTGAGCTATCTTCTATTTACTGGACGAACATTTGTGTAGGCTCGAACCACCATCCATGCCACTTCTTTGTACATGGAGAAATGGGAAAAATTTGGTTGTCTCAAATGCCATAAATATTGGCAGAAGATTGCGTGGGCTCGCCAAACACATTCATGTGGTACTTGAGGCATCAAACCATCAGAGGCGGCAGCCTCGGCTGGAGCATCAGCAGTATTCGTCTTTGATGATTATGAGTTTGGGCTGACCTCTCTGATGTGGCATGTGGGCGGGCATCCATCTCGTGGTGCGTATGAACGTCCTTTGCCTGAAGATGCATCCAGGTAACTTACGGGAGATGAGTTAAGAGGTGAACTCGGTCGGGATTACATAAACTTGGTTCATGGCCTGGATTAGTGTTTAAGATTTTAGATTCAACCGTTCTAAAATGGTGATAAATTTGCAAACCCTTCGGTTTTATTTTTCCCCCTGGTCAAAATGCTTCCATCATAAATCCCGAATGCAATACAGGGCGAAGTGGTTTACTTTCGAGAATCCCAACCGAGTTCACATAGGCAATCATTGTGCAAAGAGGAGGCCGTGGGGTCTCTAATATGTAGTCAGTCAAAAGAGAGCGACAGCGATATCATTTCGATGCTTGATGATGCCCAAATAATACTCTGCTGCCTGAGCCACCACCTCACTCTCGCGCAAAAGAAGGAGGAGGTGGAGAATAATAGGGCCTTGGATGGCCTGGGTCCATCCATCCATCCATCCTTCTCTCCACTGGCCATGGACCACGCCATCCATGATGCTTTGGGTGAGAAGAATGTCTTCTCGTCTGTCCATTTGCCTCGTCCATCCTGCTAGCTTGATTTGGGATGCATTATTCCGCGAAGATGATCCTTATAATGCAATTCAACTCCTGCACCATGTGTCATCTGTTTTAAAAGACGGGGTGCATTACCTGCCATTGGCCATGTCCACCCAGAACGTCCCTTGAAAAGTCTAAATTGCCCCAGCATTTTTCGCAGACCTGCCTTGTTCAACAGGGAAGAGATTGTGAGAAAAGAATAAGAAGAAGAATGCACCCGAGTACAGTACAGTGTTCCTTATGAAGATGTGGAGCAAACGGACCCATTGTGTCCATTGGCCAGAAATCTCGGTGCAAACTTTGGAAAACTTTTGGAATATTTATCTGACCTCGTCAGTGCGCCCATGTAAAAATAGCTCACCATGAGGCTTTTAAGGAGGGAGGGGAACGGACATGGAAGAGAAAAGAAACTCTTTTTTTGCAGCAAACCGTTTTTATTCCCGGCTTAAAGCAACGACGTGAACAAGACAAATGATTTATCTTCTGACATATGAGCAAACGGTGGTGTGGTATGCTACGGTATGCTCGTGGTAGAATAAGCAAGAAATTACGGCCTCACTTCCAGCGAATCGGCCATTGCTGCCCTCTCAAAAGGGCCCCCCTTACTGGACTTTACCTCCATGGAGTCTTGCAGGAAAAAAAGGGTTGGGTCAAGGAGGCATACGCCTGCTTCGAAAGAACTCTATGGAAGATTCAGTAAAGAAGGAGGTGAGGTGGAGGTGGAGAATGAGGAAGGCGAAGAAGATGATGATGGTGGTGGTGATGATGATGATGATGGTGGTGATGATGGAGATGACCAATGGAGCCAGGGAGGTATCCTCAACCAATGTGCAGACTCACCCAAGGCACGAAATATTCATTGAGTGCGCCTACCTTCAATTGAACTTCTGGCCCTCGTGGTTATGTATGCAAATGACCACTCTTTGTAGCAAGGCATCTATCATATAATTTTCGTGAATAATAATTTCTGGGTAAGGTTGTCGGTGGGTTAGTTAACTGAATGGTTGGCACTTTACTCTTGCTCACTGGCCTTGTAGTACAGCTGTAGCTTTGGCTGGCCAGGGCTCGTCGTCCCTCGCTGTGACACCTATGTTTTTGCACTAAATTGCGAGTTAAACGTGATTGTTAGCAACCATGAGCCTGGTTTTAATTCATTGCTCTTTTTTGGCCACACTGTAATCATTATTTATTCATAAATATTCAGGAAGATGCTTGTGTACATTCATAGTGCTTGACAGGTTTTCCCCTCAAATAACAGCTTGGTCATCTCTCACTCTCTCACTCACACACATACGCACAACAGTAAACTAAGCCATGCCTCCTTTTCTTTTGGAACATTCTTAGATTTTGGTCCGACTCTCAAGCATATAACATTCGGAGCGGCCAGCAACACTCCATATTTAGAGTTTTATGAGTTTTACTCATTGAGTTAACTGGCCTTGCATTGCATGCCAAAAACCTCGACGAACCATACCGCTCGCCTCCCTCAAATCTTCGCAGTAGTGGTGAGGAGCTTTTATATGTCTGGCCCCCATCACATGATGCTAAGTGCGCCAATAAATTTAGATTATTTCTTCCCCCTCACATTTCATCAGAAATCTCAGTGTGTGCCTGTGTCGTTAGAGCAGAGCGTGTTCCAGCTGTGAGCCAACTTCTGGATTCAAACCAGATCGCCCAGGAAGACGACCCGCACCCTACGAACAACGACCACGATGATGAATATTATCTTATTTGACCGTCCAGTACCACTCTCAGGGATCATCACCCTTTGCCGACTGCTTTTGGTCCGGTCATGATCCCATCATTTGGATTCTCGGCATGAACTTTGCAACTACTTTTTCAAAATGCTTGATGGCCCTTGCTGTCTAGTTCTTCTTTGGGTGCCTGGCCAACGACAGCAAACTAAAGAAAGAAAGAGAGATGCCGAGAAAGAAAAAAAGTGAGTACCCTTGCCTGGTCACTGGCCAAGGTAATGGCTCGTGTAAACGATTAACTTGATCGGGACTTGCGGACAGTTTTATGAGGGAATAATCAAAATATGGGCGACTTTATGCTCTTAGCTCGTCTTTCGATTGAACGGGGGGTAAACTGCTCATAAGTTAGGAAAGAACGCCAGAGCCAAGTGACAACTATGGTTGTCGAGGTTATCTTTGAGACTTTTCCGTCTAAGGGTCTTACTGAGCGGGCAATGGCCACTTTGTCGAGAGTCCAGCGGGCCAAGAGATCTTCCTTTTCTCTAGAGAATGTGTTTGGTTATTTCTTGGCTCTGGCATCATTACACTTGGGTGTCAAGCTCAGCGTTCCTTGAGGATGATGCATTGCCCTCCTTGTTCCACATGCATCCGACAATAGTCAGTTTGGACCACGTCCCACTTTATTTGAATATGCTAGTCGTCATTTATTATTATTAAAAGCTTACTCCACTCATCCTTATTAATAGAAACTCATGAAAATCAGGAGCTGTTCAACATTACTACTCTCACCTTAACAGAAAATAACTGACGTTGCCTTTTGTTACTGGATCGTAAGAATAAGGCGGGCTTTTGATGATGTACGAAACCGCCCTTTATCATAATTTGGACTTGGGCCAATTGTGGAGGGAACACATTAGGACCTTTTGGAACGTACAATCACAACTCCTTGATCTGAATTAGTTCCACCCACAAATATTTGTTCCTCCATCTCAGAATTGCTGGTCGGAAACGCACTAGCTCTTGACGATTCCAGGAGAAAAGAAGGCTAATCAATCTTAAACGAAGAAGCTCTTGGGTCCAAAACTGTCGTCCTCTCGTCTTCGCTTTAGATCATTGGAGGCTTGCTTTCCCTCACTCTTTTTTTCTGAGGCTCCGAACTGACTCTACCAAACTGGAACTTCCACTTCTCCCACACTAATAACGAGTGTGGACTGTGCAATGGCCAGGGCAACGAGGACCAATGGCCAATGGCCATATGAGGACACGTCCTTTCTGTCCTTGGACATTTGAAGAGGATAGCTCGCCGCCTCTGGCTCTTTGGACCATGTTCCATCTTCCTCGTCTTCTTCTTCTTTTTGTTGTCTGTTCTGAAAGCCAGGCCCCTCTTGCTTAGTTATGCACTACTGTACGTGGGAATGGACCTCGATCTCGCATGGCGGAGGAGGTGTAGTAGTAGTAGTTGTTGTTGTTGTTGCCGATGGTGGTGATGGTGTTGGTGGTAGAGGTAGTGGAAGTGGTGGTTAAGGAGGCAGCTCGAGCAATCATGTTGTCATGTTGGCTTGCCGAGTGTGGCCAACATTGATCATGGTCCAACTGGCCGTCATTGGCACTCACCATCATTTCCAGACAAGGCAAAACGTGGTAGATATGGAGTCCCCGGCCTTCTTCGGCTATTGTGGAAACCGTGGTACACCACTACTCTTGAGTGGCCTGAAAGCGCTTCATCATCATCATTATTACGGTCCTGGGTTGTTCGTCTCGAGCCAATGGATCAACTTATGGAACCATCTTTCCTCCTCCCTCTCACTCGCTCCTTTTTTTCCGTAGCAAGCCATCGAACATTCTTCTCAATCTCATCATTAACGTTGGTTGGGAATCTAGCTAGTCTAATTGAATCAGGATTATTTGCCATTTACTTTTTTGCTCACCACCGTGACAAAATTTTCTTTTTGGGAGGTACTTTTTATGCAGACCACTCCGTCCAAACTAAGGATTAGGGCATTTTTATCTTGGAACAAATGGACCCGAGTCCTCGGATTTTCTTGTAGACACATTGTACCCAGTGCCACTGGCCCCAACGTCCGTGAACAGTTTCACTTTGAAAGATAAAAGCTAGACAAATGATTTCCAGCCTCTTATGGTGTTTCCATTTCTTTCGTCCCTCCTCACCCTGAACCAAGGATATTTGGTAGCAGATGAAAAGTGGCCTTTATGCATTCATAGTATTTGAGTGCACGTTCCTTACTCTGAGTGGCCAAGCCCAAAGAATCTCGTTGTCTTTCCCACTTCATCATGATTACAGTCTTCGAAAGTTAGCTTCTGCTTAACGGCCAAATATAAAGTCCCCCACTTCGCGAAAGAATTCCATGTTATACGTTCAGAAACAAGGGCGAGCGAGACCGAAGTTCCATGCTCATGTGTTGTGCAAACCATAGCACACGTTCGTGTCGGGTGCACTGAAGGCACCCTAGCACATGATTGTATGTGCAAAATGGTCTTACTTCTCCTACCTCTCCTCTTTTTTTTTCAAATTCGATAAAGGCCATAGTTCCAAAGCAGCCCTTCAAGTAAGGGGAGTCTTTGGACTTTGAGGACCATTTGGCCTTTCCACCAACAACAATGGACGTAGCGTGAGTTTAAGCCAATACTACGAACCTCATTTGATAGAGTGGTGGAACATGGTCACGAGGTTGTTGTTTTTTGACGATGATGGTCGTCCTGATGGTGGTGGTTGAACTCATGCAAATGGGGTGTGTTCTCATTTTATGGTTGGTCCGATTTCTCATTGCTTGGTCATTGTGGCAACGCTCTTAAGATTTCATATGTGGACCGTACATTAGTAATGCGAACGACGATGACATGAGGAATGATGCAAGGCTAAGAATGAACCTACACATACCACACACATGTTTGGCTTTACTCGGGGAAGGTGTTGGTCTCATTTACCAATCTAGTACCTGACAACCATCCATATTTCATGGTTTTCCATTGAAGGGAAGCATGATGGTTCTAGCTAGACATGGTACCACCACTACTACCACTCTTACAGTGCATGTTAAGAAGGGGGGGAAGAGAAGGTGGTGATCATGCATTTATATTCCGTTCTCCAAAAGAAGGCCATTTCCGGTCTGCCAGACCGGAAGTGCTCCTTCGACAGCTAAAAATGGCTAAGACTTGACTCTAAGAGAGCTTGGTTTAGTGCAATGGACGGTTCAACCTCATATTGTAGTGTGCGCACTACTAAAAGTTGAGAGGCATTTCAGTCGTTGGGAGAGTAGGTTTTTATGTATATGGAGTAGGTCGGGATCCAAAAGAAGTTATTTTAGTACCCCTAGAACTTGTATCGCTTATGATGTTTGTGGTAGTGTTTGGGATAGTAATGTCGATGATGGTGGTAGTGTTGATGGAGGTGCTGTTACTGGTGTCGGTAGTAAGGAGAAGTGTAGATTCTCTATGATGGCTGGTTGGAATCAGGGCCAAAAGTTTTGAATACCGACGGTGATGAGGCTTCCCGCTAAGGTCAGAGATGATGATGCTGTCCACTACTACAACTGCCGCCACCAACGTCCATTCCAGTTTTTGTGAGTGAGTGCCCGAGTATGTTTGGTGGATGAAGAGAGAGAGAGAGAAAGAAAGAAAGAACGAGAGGAAGAAAAATGTCATTGGCATTCCTCTTGACCTCCCGCCTGGCAAACAGTATCAATGAAATAGGCTTCCCCTGAACGTCTGAGAAATACGTTGGTTGGACGCTCGCCTACTCATAATTCCGAGATCATATTCTAGTAGCTCTATTGAAGGAAAAGAAGGGTGACTATGATTGATCCCAAGTTGTTTTTTGATGGCCATGTCCAAAGGCTAGCTGCTCTCAAGTTACTGCTACTGTCATAAGCTTTTTTGTCAACGTCAATCCACTGACGCTCTTGGTCCTGGTGGACAGGCATTAGCGATGTGGATTTTTTTATTTTTCTCCTTTTTCCTGTCCTTTTGGAACACTGCGCGGAACAATGGTTGGTCGGTCGGCCAAGCAAAGGAGTAAGAGGATGGTAGTGGTGTGTGTCCCTTGTTAACTGTTTTATCCGAAGTTGTTTGTCCCTCCAATTCGTGTTGCGTTTGTGTCGTAGGAGTTCCAATAAGCCCTACTTATAGAAATGCATTGCTGCAGTTAGAGGTTTCGGCAGAGTCAGAACAAGAGAGAGAGAAAAAGAAGGAGAGGAGAGTCAATGCGGGTTCGCCAACCTCTAATCAATGAGGAGATTGATTGGAAAACACGATTGATCCTCGAACCCCTTGTCCCAATTGCCATCTCTTTGACAGACCAATATTGAATCCCTACTTGACTGAATTGCATTTGAGTTCCACTTTTTGCAAGTGCAAAAAACGAGCTTTCCGGCCTTTGTCGCTACCTAATAGAAGATCTTCTGAGTGTAAATCATGACAACGTCCGTACTGGACGACAGTTTTCCCCTGTTGTTACCGTCATTAATGTCTACTAGAATGGAGGGTCTGATGGTCCAAGCTTTTACACAAAGGGAAAAAGAGAGCTTCTAGCACACACAAATGTGTTAAGCAAACACCACCCTGTTTGTAAATATGCCGAAGCTGTGGCGGACTTGACTCAGGCAACAACGCCACCTCATCCGTTGTTGTCGTCGAAAAAGGACCTTCGTCTCAAAAGCGGCAGGATGACTATTTCTAGGTACATAAAACTTACCCAGTATGACTAACCGTTGATAAGGTTGCCTCATATCTCTTGTTTCCAATGTGTTGATGAAGCTGTATCTAGAAAGATTTGTCCAATAAAGCCTTTACCCGAGCTTTGTGCCACATTCATTCAATGCCCAACAGATTGTTAGTCGGAACCTTATGAACGCATTGTAGGTTGTATCATCCCACAATTCGCTATAGTATTGTATATGGAGATAGAAACGATGCACGTACCTCGTTGGATCTTGGTCCAAGTGACTGATTACCCTGTTCTGTGACAAACAAGTATGGAACGAGTGAGCGAGAGAGAAAAGCGAGCTTGGATCCCTTCCTGGTCCCCTCGGGTACATCGGACAAGGAATTAGCTGAACGGCACAAAATTGGAAGAAATGAGATGTAGTAATCCCTTAAGTCCTTCTGTTGTAGTGGATCGGTAGAACCAAGGAGGGATTGCCAATTGTTAGCTGCCACTATCGAGGCTGCCCTCTGGTACTTGGTACATGGGGTACGCACACACATGTGAGTGTGCAGTACAAAGCTGAGCTGAGAATAGCGTATCGCATAGGGAATTCCCTCTGTCGGGTGTGACTATGATCAAGCTTACCATGTACAATGACCAGAAAAGCCTCTGTTGACAACAAGTGTGACAAGCTTCAAGCGGAATTAACTCAATGTTCATTGCTATATATACTACGGATTAGGAAGGAAAGTGGCAAAGATCCATCGCTCCCTGGACGAGCATCGATACCAAGAAGCCACCCTTCCAACGTCATGACCGTTAAGTCTTTTGACAAGGCGTTGGAGATCACCCAAGAGGTCCCCCATTTACATTGACCGCACAGCACAAGCAAGCAAGAGAGTCACCAAGAGAGCGTTGATCGGCCTGATCTTCAATGTCGATCACTTCCGTTGGTGCGACAGTCAATATTATCGCCAACGTTTTCGTGCTCTTATCTTGTGACCACAAAAAATGTCACCATTGACATCGACATCAGGGATGCATTGGGGGCTCTTTTCGTCTTTAGACATTGAGCGAGATAGCGAACTTGAGCTGGCCTCAGTCCGCTTAAAAATTGTGCTGCTTTTGGCTTTCGCTTTCTACAAAGTTGCTCTTTTGACACGAAGTAAGCGAGGCGACATCAAGATCCAGTAGTGTCTCAACAATGTCCCTTGACTATTCTGGAGATAAAACTTCCGCCCAGAAAACTGACAGCTCGAATGATTCTTGGTACCAGAACACAATTGACATTGGATATTGGGGTGGTAAACAAAACCAATGGCAGAGTAGCACCCATAAGAATTATATTCGTTCCTCTCTTTGCATATTGCTAATTTAACACAAGTCCCCGAGGCAAACCGCGTTTTGCATAACTTCCACCCGCACTGGTCATAACGGACAGCTGTGTTTTCTTACATTTGAAGGAAAAAAAAATATTTTGGAGTGATGAGATTGAGTACGAAAGATGACAAAGCGCCATCCATGACTGGAGGGCACCACGAGCAAGAAAAAAATGATTGGCGACACAAGTTTAGCCTCAGGCATGGAAGTCCGATGATTGTTTTCTCCATCATTCTCCAGAACGAGTGTATATTGTGTCTCATATTTAGAATGCATCAATCTGATATACGGATGCATTCGATGTCCACCGCAAGTTACAAAGCAACCATGTAAATATCTAACTCATTTAGCCATGACATCAAAACAAGCTTAATCCAATCATGCTTTAATTGTTTCCTTTGCGAGTAATACTTGAAGTCTTCCATTCCAATGGAATATCATCGCCCAGTGTCCATTTATTATGTACCACCACTACCATTACTTACAAGTGAAGCAACCACCATTCAAATGTCGGGAGGCATTTCTTGGTAAACCATTCCATGTGGTACAACGTACTAGTTCATCGAGTGGCACGCTTCATCTTGATCTTCACCAGTGGCCAAAAGATCAAGCTACTTCTTTGGTGGAGCCATCATGCAAGCAGACAAGCATATCATATGATACTTTGTCATGTACAATCATGAACTTCTCTGAACAAGAGTGGATGGCTCACTGCATTGGTGTTCTCGATGTGTCGGCTGTCCAGTCAGTATTCGGTACGTTCGTGCTCGAGGCTGGCTGTCGTCTTCTCGGACAACTGGACATGACTAATGTTGGTGCGAAGAAATGTGGAGATGTGCGAGTGCGTCTGAAGATCAGAAGGGCCAAGGGCTCAATAGACTTTACACTTCAGAAATGTCCATAACCACCGGATAGACCAAAGTAAGCCAAGCAATAACATCCAGTGGATCTCAAATGAGAGTTGTCTGATCACTCGAGCCCAACAGAGCAACAGATTCACGGGGGAAAAACAACCATAATCCTAATGTCTTCATCGAATATTGCCGCAAAAAGCGGGGCCATCTTGTGACGGACGTCATTAATCCCGGATTGGGTTGAGAATTTTGAGTGTTTGATGGCGGCACAAACTGTGGGTTGTTGGAACCCACCAGGGGTTGCATCAGAGCATAATGCACAGGTGTGCAAGATGCGATTCAGCCCAAGCAGAGCATCCATTCATCCATCGACCGCATATCTATCCACATACATGCCTCCGCCTTCGCCTTCACCATCATCAACAATCCCCAGCTTCACTCTTAGACCAGAATAGGCCCTTTCAACGACTGCTACCACTTCGTCATTCGTCTTCTCCACCTGTTTGGACGGTCGTAACCCGTCAACCAGGGTAATTAACTGCACTGACTGATTAATGGACATCGCTATCAAATCTCTATTCTATCTTCTTTGGATGAAGATGAAAAAAAAGATTGATTCCTCCGTACAGTGACGTCACCTCAATAAATAAGACAACTCCTTGAAAAAAGAGAGAGATGCCGTATGCTATTTATCGTCTGAGGCAATTTCTGAATACTTGCTCCAATTAGTGTGCGAACCAACCAACCAACCATATACTCTTACTTCTTTTGTGGCAATATCAATAACTCCTGGCATCTCATTCTGGCTTGATCACTGTCCATTCTTTGAATGTCAATCAAAAGGAGAGCAGAAGAGCGAGATGAGAGAGGGAGCGAGTGAGATTCTCAAAGGAAGCACTAGCACTTTTTCTTTAGACCTCTCAAGCTCGCCGATTCTTAGAATGAGTGTGTTGGGAGGACTCTTAATTGTGACGTATGGCAATGAGCAGTCAGGCTCTTCCTATCTGTCGCGGACTAGTAAAGCTTGGGCGTCATTTATTCTCTTTTTACTGTGATCTCAAAGGAGACAAAACGAGCATCTTGAACACGGCTTACCCTCGCCCGATGAGTAGCAAAGCTATGGTGGTTATTGTGGCAGTACATGGTATACACGTAAACTAGATTGGAAGGCACAAGTCGTAATCAGCGACGTTGGCATTCTAAAGGGCCTCAAAGATGGCTTGTGTGTAGAAGCTGATAAACAAGAAGGCTTGTGCGCCTTACACCAATTCGACCATCACCACAAGTACGCAACCATTTTCTTCACATGAATGCACTTGCCATGCATTGCTATAGTAACCCCTAACACAAGTCACAGATCTAGTGCGATGTTGTAAGAAAACCTGTGCAAACAATTTTTGAATTATAATTTCAGTTGGTTTTATTTGCAAGTTGGCACTTGTTCTTATGAGCACTTGTTAGGTACATGTGGTGGAACTATACACCGATCCACCACTTCCCTTAAGCCAAAATAAGTATCAAGGATGAGGGCCCTCTTTCATCTTAGGTCCTAATCAGAGTAGTAGCAACTAAAGTCATCCAAGCATATCTCGAGAAGTGCTCAGTATGAATGAAATGCATACAGTAATAGCCGCATTTGTTGTCAACTCGCAGTTCGACTTGTGCCAGATGTTTCTCTACAACACACGCACGCTCTTCGATCACAAATAACCTGAGAATGAGACCTCCGAAGAGCAAGACGGACTCTACAGAGAAGTCCTGCCAAAAGGAGCCCATAACCTATTTCCCGAGTAGAATAAAAACAAGGTCCTTCTGCAGATGGAAGTTTCCGACCAGTCGGTTATCCCTTGGTGGTGATGATGATGACGATGATCATCATCATCATCATAGGCGGACAAAACCACATGGAAAGTAGATTTTTGGCTTCCCCTCCTTCTCTTTGTGATCTTCAGACGCGTTCGCCTTCAAGTATCTCGGAGAAGGGGACAAACACTTCAGATTCGTATATCAAATCCATATTTTTCTGAACTAGTTCCCGCTGACTTGGAGGGCGGTCAAGTGTTTTGGGGCGAGACCAGAATTTTTTGCCCTCGTCCCTTCAAAACACTCTTTTTGATCTGGAATGCAGAACCAAATTCCATTCGAGTTCCAAGACGAAAAAAAGTAGAGGTTGTCCCTAAACTGACCATCACAAACCTTTGGGAATAAATCCCTATCAGGTAGTGATTGCACTGATGTAAACAGCAAAGTTGGTGATGATGCCCACATTGATGATCGTGTGTGGCAAGAGATGTCTCTTTCAGTCAATGACTTGGTAAGTCATAGCTCTGGACTGAGACTAACCGAGTGAGTGTGTGAATCGTCGAGATTTTTTGCCCGCTTTAACGCCTCTGCTCAGGGCCCTTTACCCAATGATCAACGCCAGCACCACGATTCACTCGTCTTTTTCGTCTTCTTCTCGTTCTCCTCCTCCCTCATCTTGAGTTTGATCAAATCTTTAGGCGTCTATTGTGATTCAAATTCGGTCATCATGCAAATACCCTGGATCTCTAGACTCTTTCATGGAAGTTGGACGAGTTGTCGAGCTCTTCGTTCGGTAGGTTGTTAATCGTGTGGTCGTTCGCATTCCTCATATCGTTGTTTTTTCCATGCGGTTTGACCAACAATCGTTACATGGACGAATAACCCGTAAACTAAAGAGAATATTGCGTTTGACGATTATGCATTTAGGGATCTAGATCTTGCAATGTCATTTGAGGCACGATTCTCCCCACGACCACGATGACTTGGTGGGTCGCCACTCGAGTCCAGGCTTCGCAAAATGGAAAGAAAGAGAGAGAAAAAGAAGATGTGGCCTATCAGGGCCAGAAATCTCCATTCTCATCATCATCATCATCATGATCAACGTTGGGTGGTTTTGGTCAGCAGCGTCAATAGCATCAATGCTCACTGACGGAAGGACGGACGGATAGATGGATGGATGAGTAGAGCGAATGGGTCGTTGCTGGACTTGGCCTGATTTAGTCCCTTTGGATCGGCTTCAGGGTGATCGTATAAGTGAGTGGACGATGGGGATTTTTTCTGAGGGCTTTGCTGACTATCCGGATCACCTTTGTGCGATGTCGTACTTACTGAGAGAGCAGACCACCAAGGATCGATTGCTCGCCAAACATTCCTCACTTTTGTGACAAAAATCGTGCTTGACTTCAAAGCGAATTGAGCACAGGCACCGAAATGATTCAAGAGAAATCGGACTTTTCACATGTGCGCTGCTGCCCCTATTCATGACTTCGAGAGAAGTGACGTATTTTCCATCAGGGTCAAATCAGACGGAGTAATCAAATATTGGACTGATGCATGGAACTTTTCGAGCACAAACATTATGGCTTTTGTTCTTTTTAAAAATGCCGTTTCGATGAGGCAAGATGGCTTTTCTTGATTCGATTCGAATGCCCAGTTCATCAGTGCATGTCCGTAAAGAATCATCTGGTATGAGTCCAAGCTGAAACCATCTTAGATTATCATTGTTTGGCTGTAGCGATACAGCCTAGCAAGTGTGTATGTGTTACGGCACGAGAGTGTAGTGGGTGCTTTGGTAACTTCTTTTTGCCCGAATAAACCGCTGTAGTAGCTATCTTATCGCCATCGATTATTTCTTCCATAGTATGTAGTAGTGGCAAGTCAGTAGCCAGCAGTCACCAAGATAGTCAGGGTTGTGCTCGCCAGGCATATTCTGAGATGATCTTCAAGCTAGCACCGTCGGATAAATGGAGCAATTGTGGCTTTTCCGACATGATCTTATATGACAGAGAAGATTCTCCTCAAACAATGACAAAGGTGACCACCGTAGAATAGCAGATCATGGCGGTGGTCATGCTTCATGGGAGATGCAAAAGTTGGACAATGCGACTTACTTACTAGCCAACGATGAACATCGTTGAAGATTTCCTTTGCCGAGCTCAATATTGATACGAGTTTCTCTTTTTCCCTTTTCAGAGCCAATGAATTTCACGTGCTCCACGTGCCGAAAGAAGTTCGATTCAGCCTGGCAATTAGTCCAACATGCCCAAGCTTCGCATGGACTTCTCATTTGTGGCGATCGAACCGCAGCTGCCGTCACCGCAGCGGCAGCAGCCGCAGTTGTTAATGGGTCCGGCTTCCTGCCGAATCACAGCATGGCTGGCCTCAATGGAAGGCGAATGGGTGCCACACCTCCCGTGGGAGCTGCTCTACCTCCCACATCGCCCTTCGCTCCTTTGCCCGGTTTGGATCCCCACTTTGGCTTGCTTCGAATGCCTCTAGGCGAGCGAGGTCCATTTCCCAGCCCGCCCAGCTCATTGAGTGCCGGATTTCCCCGCCCACCTGTCTCTAGTCATCATGATTTCCGCATGGAACAACTCATGTCCATGAACTCGCATCTGGGCTTGCCCAACCCTTTTGAACGACCTCCAATGTTTGGAGCTCATCACTCAAGTGCTGGCACCGTAACGTCAAATGCTAGCTCGGTCATGGGATTGGCCGGTTTGGCCGCCGGATCGCCTCCTGCCGGACTCGATGCCCAGAGCTTGGATTTCTATTCCCAGAGATTGAAGCAACTTGCCGGTGGATCAACCAGTCCTGATCCATTAAGACACACCACCACCCCGTCATTTTCCTCGCCCACGAGTATCTCCGACAAGGAGAAAAGACACACCCCAAACTCCAATTCCAGTACGCCAAGGCCAAATCCTCCCCAAACACCCACGGACTCGATCAAGTCTGACTGTTTGAAGCCCTCTCCGTCTGATGACAAGGAGAACAAGCGGAGCAGCCCTGTTCTATCCGAATGTGCCCCTGATTCCAGTGATAGAGCCAATGGAACTGCTAGCGAGAACGACAAGCACTCCTCTGGATCTGTGGATGAGGAGCTCATGGATGATGCCATGGAAGAGGAAGAGGCCGAGGACCTCACCACTAAGTCAGTGTCCACTCCTGCTTCTACGCCCACCTCCACCCCTGTGCCAAGTTCTTCATCAGAGCGCTTGGCCACCAATGGTTCCATGTTGGGAGATCTCATGAGTAAGTTTGGATTCAGCGACATTCAAGAGTATCAAGAGGCATATCGTAAGGCCTTACAAGAATCCGGGGCTTCAAAGCTCAATGACAGGTCCAACAATAACATTGATGACCATAGATCTAAAACTCCTCAAGAGAATGGAGAGAAATCCCTGCGACTTAGAGATGACATCACCAAAAACGTGCCTGTTGTCAACTCTCTGGACTTGGCCAGCCCCTACTTGGGATTCGGCTATGATGCAGCAAAGAGACTGAAACTAGAGAGGGAGAGCCAAAGTAGCCTATTTGCTGGCCTTTGGATGCCCACCGCCACCCAAAATCTTTACCGAAGTTTTGGTCGAGCCCAACAAGGCCATGACCTCAGCAACGAATCCAAACACGAGAAGTTGGTCCGACGAGGAGGCAAGCGTTCCTCGATTAATGACATTGACCTTCCTCCACTACCTCCAGGCGTGACCCTGCCCCCCATGGAACCGTCTGCCTTAAAGGCAATCGCCCAAAAAGGACGACTTCATGCGTTGTTCGACCCAGCAGCACGAAGAGACATCACTGGTCGAAATCGAAATGACACTTGTGAGTATTGCGGAAAGGTCTTCAAGAACTGCTCCAACCTCACTGTGCACCGTCGCTCCCATACTGGTGAGAAGCCTTACAAATGCGAACTGTGCAACTACGCCTGCGCCCAAAGTTCAAAATTAACCCGTCACATGAAAACCCACGGTCGCTTGGGGAAGGACATCTACAAGTGCCGATTCTGTGACATGCCCTTCAGTGTGCCTTCCACCTTGGAAAAGCACATGCGCAAATGCGTGGTCAACGCCAACAAACACAAACATCACCGAAATCCCAACGAGAACAACACCTCATTCATGTCATCTCTCTTGTCTGGTGCGGCCGCAAATGCCGCTGCTGTGGCTGCAGCGGCCGCCAACCTTCGAGGAGCGGCTGACAGTCCCTCAGGCATCTTATCCGGGTCAGAAAACTCCGTTGATAGTACCAAAGATCTCCCATCACCCGCCCTTCCCCACGACTTGTCCCTCGCGACCTCCGCCGCAGGTTTGAAGGAATCTTCATGACCTCAGCCTCGCGGCCTGCTGCCTCCTCCCCCTTCTCTCAATCGTCCTCGTTTCCCATCATTTGCTCCTCCTTCTCCCTCTGTGTCCCCGGTGGCCATGGCCCTTTCGCCATCTCATCATAACCTCAGTGGTCAGTTTGTCGGTGGTCAAGCTCACCAACAGCAGCACCACCATCACCAGCAGGTCCAACAGGCTCAGCAACAGCAAGCGGCTGCCTTACACGCCGCTGCAGCTTTCTTTCGAGGCTTCAGTGGCACCTCGCGCTTTCCCTCAGGGGGCAATAGCGTAGGCGGTGGCAGTGGTCAGTCTGGCTTTCCCTCGCCAATGACGGCTGTAGCTGCTCGTGCACTGACCTCCTCGTTCCATCAACATCAGCAACAACAACAACAACAACAACAACTGCAGCAACACTTACATCAGCAGCAGCTGCATCCTCTTCGCTCTGGAACATCAAGTAGTCTTTCTTTGCCCGGTGGGATTGGTACCACAACCACTCTCGCTACCGCCTCAAGTCCCTCACCGTCCGTACTGCCACCGCCACCACCGATGGTTCCACGGCCGAACTCGACGGGAAGTGGTCCACTTGCCGCTCCTCGATTCGGCATTTTTTCCTAACCAGTATTAGAAAACTCCTCTATTTCCGGCAAGATTATGTTTGGAACGAACCAGGGATTCTCTCTGCCTCTTGCTTGTGGAGGAGATCTCAAGGAATTACGTGTCTGAAACAATGATCTTGAAGACTGAGTCTGATGACCTCTCTGTCTCTTTCTCTCTCTCTCCCTCCCTCCAGAGTGGTCTCCTTTTCTCTCTGTCGTTCTCTTTCGATCACTCTGGAAAAGTGCTTCAATTTTCATCAACCACTAATGATGATCTATAGAATGTCCCTTGTTCTTCGTGTGCTTGTGCTCCACTATTGTATACATGTCCTTTCTTCTCTGCATTGACGTCCAAGAACACCTTTCTAATTGAAGATACCAAAAAATTGATGTGATACACCTCCCTTTCCACCCAAACAAAAACTAATGCCCCGGGGCCCAGGGACAATTTCAACACCAAGAGAAATCACAGCTTGCTGTCAGTCACTCAGTCAGTCAGTCAGTCATTCAGTCAGGCAATCGGCCTCTTAAAACTTAGTGTTGCTGATATTTGTCTTAGTGCTGTACATATTACACCAAATACTTTGCTGGCCTCTCTGCTCTTGCTTGTCTCTAAAGCAAAAACTAACTAACTCCTAACACTATTTTCCTCATGATCACTCTCGTTAAGAGAAAAAAACAACCCAAAAGCCACAAATCTTCTAACCCACCAAAGTTTTGGAAAATGTAATATTGACCAGTAGTGCATGTTTTTTAACACCATCATCCCTTTGGCCACCAAAAACAAAACAGCCTAAACTTCCTGCGTATGATCCAAAATGTCAAAAAGATGGATCTGGCGCCCTTATTCAGGATGGGAGAAATCACATTCTACCTTTGCCACCAAGTTCAATCTCCTCTTGTTCTATCATTTCCCCAACAACTCGCAATTTGAATAATTCGAGAGCCTTCTGTCAAGCACTAAACCAAAGGAATCGTAAAGTTAATGCTTTAATTTCTTCCCTAACCTTTTTTCGGACACTCGCTCTGTGGATGGAACGAGCTCCCTGGTGGATCTTGGAAATGTGTGATTTTGTTGAACGATTTCCCTATGTTCATTCCTTTCTCCCCCTCGTTTTTCTGTCGTGTTTCTCTGTCTCTTTGATCCCTTTTCCTCGCCTTTAGCCACTGAGACTCTTGAGCAGTCTAATCAGTGTGGTAAAAAAAGCTTTACAAAACAGATTACGAATACAAAGATTCTTCTGGCCCATTGACAAATTATGAGAGTTCCTATGAATGTGGAGAGAACACATCCCGCAGTTCCAGCTCCGACATTCATGAGCTCGATCGTACTTAGTTTGCTTGAATCGGGCCAAGAAAAATTCTAGACTTGTCAGTTGTTGTTATTATTGTTTGTGAATTGTCCCCGAAAAGAAAACCAACAAAGTTTTAGTCAATTGTTATATTTTATTGCCAATCACTCTCCCCTTGCCGCCCTTTTTTACCCCTGCTGCTGTTTCAAGTGGAGAAATGTACAACTACTTTCCTTCAGCTCCTATGGAACATACATACTAGGAAAAAATCCCCCCAAAACGTCATTTCGTCTCAATGGAAAGTGACGAGGGATAAGAAAGGCTCTCTCTCCTTTTTCCAAGTTTCCTTCCCAGAAATGCAGAAATGGCCTCAAAAGAACGTCACTGTGTGTCCTTTGCTCTATTTGGACCAACAGA
This sequence comes from Tigriopus japonicus, assembly GCA_010645155.1. NCBI lineage: Eukaryota > Metazoa > Arthropoda > Copepoda > Harpacticoida > Harpacticidae > Tigriopus > Tigriopus japonicus. Next base: position 6,331,622 of record CM021314.1, read on the forward strand.
GGCCAAAGCGACGATGACCCACCAGCCACACAATGTACATAAGAAGTTATTAATAGCGCCAGCCAATGAGTGTTTTCTACTAGTAATCATCAAAATCATCATCATCGCCATACCCTCTCACTCCATTTTTCTCCCTATCTCCTTCTCTTGCCGTGCTTTTTTTTATTTTGGAGCTGAAACAAGCCAGTCTGTCCTCAACCGCTCGAATCCTGAGGCTCTGGCCCATTTTGCATTCGCCCAAGGGGAGGACACTGACTCTCTCTCTCTCTCACTCTCTCTGTTCTCTGTAGTTTGACACCAGAGGACGCTTTCTCTACAATGATGACGTTGACCCCGCATTTAAGAGGAAAAACAAACCACAACAAACCAACAGATCTTTCATTTCTCACAAAACATCAAGCATCAAGCCCCCCATTCCGTTTTGAGTAAGGAGCAATCGAACTTAATTCGCTCTCTGTGTCTCATATGTATTAAGCATCATCTGCATCCTCGTACCTTCGTATATTCCGTGTGTTTGACAATTGAGACCAGGACGAGGAGCCACTATTTTTATAGCCGAACAAAATCAGCATCACCACCACCACCACCCTTCTCACATGATCAAAGTATAATATTAATAAGAAAAAACCTTTCCAAGACCCTCTTCCCCCACATGTCCTGTTATCAACTGATCGCTCTCTGTTGTGCGAGCTCTCTCTCTCTCTGTTTCTGTGTCGGTGTCGATCTGCTCCCAATTTCCATGTCATCTTCTCTTTTCCCCTGACCTTATTTATCTGGATCAATTGTAAATTGAATGGATTTATGATGAAATGATACGTATCTCTTACTAAGCATACACACCTCTAGAACGGAAAATAATAAGATGGATCAAAAAACCTGAACTCAATACAATGCATTCGTGTTTTATTTCGTACTAGGGAACAAATCAATTTATTCCTTGAGATTAGCAGTAACAAAAATGATTTTAACAAGCGTGTTCGCAAAGTTGAAGCGCATTTCTCCGTGAAAAAAGTACACTGGGAGCAAAGCAGACGATTTAGCGAGGCACGCGCCATCTAGCGAAGAAGTGCCGAACTTGAAGGAAGAGGGAGCGATCTTTTTTTTGGGAGCATAACAACATGATTGGAGGCCTATGACAGAGGGCATTTTCGACGTCGGAAGTCCAAACAAAGGCCTAAAAGGATACAAAGATGTAGTTTGTTGCTTGAGATCGTCTGGTGGCTGTTCTTCTCAAGTAAATGCATCCACAGACAAGATTTTTTTCCACCTGCCCATCTTTCATGTACACACATTCCATCCAATTCATGCCAGAATTTATTGACTCGTAAACATCTCATTTTCAGAGTTAAGTGCAACCCGAATTAGGTACAAAACGAGCATCTTCTTCGGCTCTCAGCAAGTTTGGCAATCACCATTTTCTCAAGTGACAAGAGCACTATAATCGAAGAGAACACTATTCACCCCCTGGGGTAAGGTTTGAAAGCCAACCTTCTACGTAGGCCCTCTAAACTGCTATTCTTCGACGAATCTGTAGGAACAATCATACCTCGATTGCGGAGATTCAGCACTGAGGATTGACCGGCATCGGTAAAGATGTCCAGGATGAATGGAGGCGTGCAATCTGAGTGTGAACAAAAGACACTTAAATCAATTGCCAGTCACCAGTAAACAAGTAGAAGAAACCAATTCGAGGACTTACCACAAACCATGCTGTTGACGGTAAGGCCCTGAAGAGCGTTGAAAATGCCACCGCAGTAACGGTTCGAAAACACCTTCTCGTTCTCCAAGCACATATTGGACGATTCTAAAGTGAAAGAGAAACACCGCCGTGTCCATGAATAACAAATTAGAAAGTGGCATGACGTTCTGACCTTCAATTTCGATGTAATCCTCCGTGCAGGCGTTGTCAGTGCTGGAAATCTTGATCAAGCCATTCATGTGCAAGGAGAAAGCATCCTCGACATCTCGACAAACTTCATATTCGACGCAACAGTAACCTACGAATTTCAATCATTCTGATCAACTTCCAGTCTGTCGAAAATGTTGGATCCGATCCAAGTCGATGATTATTACAAGGGATACTTAACAGGCACAACTTTTGATTGAATATGGGAGACGGAACATCTCATTCTGTTATTCTGATGGTCAAGCAGATTCATGACTAACTGGATGAGCCTGTTACAAATTGGGCAATGACAAAGATGGTCATTGCCTTTCATAGATGAAGCCTGTCATATATAATAGTGATGGGTTTCGAACCGGGAGTGCTGCCATTTTTTACTCGGAAGTTTATCATTGTTGATTAGGGCAGGTTGTATTGAACGTTTTCAAAAAGACCTAAACAGGGACCAATTTGGCAACACTCGAACTAGTTCGATTTCGAGTTCCATCAGTAGCTATACTTTTGGATTTCGAGTTGGCAGTGCTGCCATATTTTATGACGTCTCTAGTTGAGAAGATTATTTGGGGGTCAACTTTTTGACCTTAAAATCCAAAGTGGCAAAACTCGGCCAAAAATCCAACTCGAAACCCATCAATAATATATAAGAAGAAAAGCGTATGTTCAGTTGTACTAGAATGAATGTTTGGAGAATATGAAAGACCCTTTTTACTTTTCCATGTCCCGACTAATCAAGAACTATATCACCTTGAATACTCTTAAAGCGTATAAACATACAACATTTTGAAGCGGAGCACCAGAGGCGCTCCTTCCAGATACAATATTAAGAGATATTAAAAAGCACCTAATACCAAATTTTCCGTTGAATCAGTACCAAAATGCAGCTCTAAAAGTTAGTGACTTAAGATGAGTTCAGGTTTAAATATCAGCCTCATATCGAGATAAAAAAATTCAATTGGCGGCAGGTATTTCTAAAATTTGGAAGCCGCACTAAAATATTTCATTGCCATCTAATCAACGGATTTTTAAAGACAAAACTAACAATTTCTTTCCCCAGCTCAAGTAACGCCATCTGTTGTTATCTTTATCTATCAGCTGACGGGTCAATGGTTTGTTTCGATTACCTTCTCTTCTACTCAAACACACAGAGTACATTTGGTTTGCCAAATGAATGGAACCTATGGCTGGTGCAAAGTTAAAACTCGTTATCCGGCCTTGAAGACCAGTGTAATACTGGAGACAACCTTGTGGCGGTCTAAAAACAAACAAGATTTCAAAAGAGACCCTTGATCGAAATTTATTTTTAAGGGTTACCTGTTGGTATCCGTGCAAAGAAACTGAGTCACCTTCAAATCCCATCGTCGCAATCCATTTCCTAAAAAGCTAAAAACCAATGTGGCCACCTCAGCCAAATCGCCTGAAGTGGTTTCCAAGAACACTAAGCCAATGGGGAAAAACATGTTATGGCATCTCAAAAAATAGCCTAAAGGTTAACCAAGGAACGGATTACTCACTGTGTTGTCCTGCATTCTCTCCGCAAATAACGGGTATGAAACTACTGGACGCTAAATCTTGGACAGTCAAAGAATCGGCAGAGCACTGTCCTCCGTCGGCTTCGGTCAAATCCGGTGGACCTCGCAATGTAAACGTTCCAAAGTCCAATCTGAACGAACAGACTCCTTCAAAAGCCAAAAAAATGTCCTCACCAAGCTTATTTCAGTTATTGTTTGAACTTACTTGGGTCGCATTTAGCAATGGAGTATATACAATCATCCAATGCCAAAAGTGGAGCTGGAAATTCAGGATTCGTGATGTAGCTACAATTTCGTCTCACCGTCGATCCACAAGCTGAAGCTTCAAAGATGCAACAGGCTCCAAAGCTGAAAGGTCAGAACTCAAAACAATGCTCAGACTTGATAGGGATCTCGGAATGATAATCGGTTGATACGACGGAGATTATTTCAGCTTACCCTGAGGCACAAGATCCGCCGGAAATTCCTCCACCGTCCAAGCATTCACCAATAGACAGACAGGTGCCAGTTCTGAATGATTTATTCAAGTATGATTAATAACGGGTTCTCAATAGAAGACAATGGGCAAACCAACCAACCTGCCGGGGGTGGAACTTGAGCATTCCTCGTTGTTAAATCGGACCAGATTAAAAATGGACAGAACTGAAACGAGAGGAGCCTCTTCATTATCAATGATCTTGAAATTGGACTGAATCGATATCGAGATGATTCACATTTCGAAGATCGCTCTTTCAAACAAGAACAGACGTGAAGGATGAGGAGGATGTGAAGAAGAGGATTCTTCATGATGGTTGTGAAGTCGCGGATGGATGGTCAGAAACTGATTTCTTGAAGATGGAAGATTGTGAGGAAGTAAATTTGCAGAATGGATGGATGCGTTAATCATTTTCCTGTGGATCATAATTAGAAATTCTTTCAAGAAACTCATAATTGAAAGAGAGCAAAAGGCCATCCCGAGGAAAAGTGACTGGGCATCTCGTTTCCAAGCATGTCCGATAATTTCCTTAGGAATATCTCAGAAGTGACTTTGGCATGCATAGATTTTGAATCTATTCAGTCACACTTTGGTGGCCAAAGAGGAAGCACCCCCTCCTCAACTTCTATGATTATCAATATTACTTTACCTCCCTATCATCGATATGATCAGTTTAGATAAGCTTGGACTTATTCTCATCAGCTTGACCCTCATGAATTTAAATGGGATATTAGCGAATCCACCTCAAAACCAGAGAGAGAAGCGTTTGTGTAAGTATTGATGGAATAGAGTTTGTAAAAGCCCGCTATATCGCTTTTCTCTCTCTCTTTCACTCTCGCTCTTTCTCTTAGTTTCGGTATTTAATGTGGTTCGATTCCAAAATGAGGCCTGTCAAACTCTGAACAATAATCAGTTGGGCGTTTGCTACATTGGAGAAGAATGCCTGAAACGACAGGGAATTCTCTCTGGTCATTGTGCCTCTGGATTTGGAGTATGTTGCTTGTGTGAGTACATTCCTTTGATCAATCAACGAAAAAGTGATGAAAAGGAGTCCGTTTTTGAGACAATTCAGGCAATTTCATGTTTTTGAGGCCTATTTTTCAGTTCAAGTGGGATGCAATGCAGTAGCGAGAGAGAATTGCACTTATTTCTCATCTTCCATCGGGACAATTGGATCTGGATTTTGCAATGCTAAAGTGTGTCCTTGTTCCTCAGACATTTGTCAAATCCGGCTGGATTTTCTGGACTTCTCTATCGCTGGTAATTGTTTTTCTCCTCTTTTTATCGATGTATTATTTTGACGAGTTCTTTGGCTCGGTTTTATCCCTTTCAGGTCCTTCTGTGAGTGCTCAAGTGGCTGGCTTTAGTTTGAATGGGAATCAAATCGAAAACACCCAAGGTCCGGCTATCACGACCACGTCTCGATGTATCACGGATTTCTTTCAAATTACAAACCCAGGAGGGTCCAACCCGCCCATAATATGTGGTCAGAACTCTGGGGAACATGGTAGGAAACCGATTGGTTTTGTCGGTTTGCCTCATCATCATGTTAAATCAATTCTCATTCATTGAGCTTTTAGTGTACGTGGATTCGAGCTCGTCATGTAATGACTTGTCGTTCTTCATCCAAGAGTTCAATCCAACTCCAAGCTCCGGTCAAGATAGCTCTTGGTTGATCAAAATAACCCAGTTTTCGTGTGGTTTTGATAATTTGGCACCAAGTGGTTGCACTCAATGGTTATTTGGCAGCAATCAGGGCATTGTGAAGACCTTTAACTATGATGCTGGCATTCATTTGGCCAATCAAGATCAGTCGATCTGTATCAGGTATGAAGTGGGTTGAACTTGGCCACCTTGGGTTTTACTTGGTTTAGGCGCACTCACTATCTTTGGTTGTCTGTAAGATGCATTTCTGGCGATTTGCATTCTTTCTTCATGTTTTCATACCTTCATGGGAACGGCTTCCGTTTGTTGATTTATTTCGGTTTGCAGATTGCTTATTTCAGTGCAATGATGTGTTGTTATTTGTAACTCATTAGTTTTCATGCTTTTTCAGACGCGAAGTGAATACGTGTTCCATTTGTTGGACTCCGCAAGTTCCACAAGATTTTCAATTGTCCGGTGTGGGCAACATGGGCATCACGGATCCAGATATTTGTTGTGGTTATGGATTAGCTGGTGTGGACATCCGGGGATACGATTGCTTACTTATCCCTTTCGCAAGAACCGTTGGCAAAGCTCCTTTAAAGGCCAATCGATTCTGTGGGGCCTCAAGAGGACTAGCTGCAATTGGTTCCCAAACTGTGAACATGGTTCCACCTTTGAAGATGGGTCTTTCTGTTGCCGCTACAATTTGCTGTGAGTCTATCTAACAATAACAGAATTTAGTTGAATGATGGTTATTTTTGTACTCTTCGCTTTGCAGCTAATCGTGTTCCCTTCGCTCTCCGATTCATCTCGGATAACTTTGAGTTTGCCATGGAAATCCGCCCACAGAAGGGTTTCAGGCTCCTTTATCAACTTTCTGATTGTACTTGAGAGTAAAACCAAGATATTGGATTGCTGTGTGATTATAGGATTTGGCGCACAAACTTAAGAAATACAGCATTATGTAAAGTGTCTCTCATTAGTGGCGCATCCATGGCAGAACTTTCCGTTCGGTTTCCATTGTTCCCAATCCGCCTTTAGAAGCATTATTATCATTATGGCGCTCAAGTAGTGATGGATATGGGTGGGGTCAGGGAAGAAAGTGAGGGGAAGGAGTCCTTCCTTTCACTATCATGGAAATTTTTGGAGATGATGGATTGAAATTCTGAAAGTATTTGGCATCTGAATCCCATGGGACAGCTCTCCTTCATGTTTATGCTTAACAAACAACGTCGTCTTCTTCCTCATGGTCTGATAATGCAAAGCTACCAGATATTAAACCTCTTACTCTAGCCATTTTCATCCCTCGAGCGTGAGTGGTCGTTCCTTCAAATTGAGAAGCACGGTTCAAACGGGGATTTAACTGACGCAAAATCAATACCATCTCTAAAGAATTACTACGTCCACTGTCTACCCCTTTGTATATCTTGCAAGTGGTATGTACATGTCGTGGTAACACTCACATCTTTCCCGAGTGGATTGGTGTTCCAAGCCAACAGACAGTTGAAGTTCCACCGTGTTTTGCATTCGCATAAAAAATGGCTCAATTCCCCATTGAAAAAAATCCCCATCCTCTTGGTCTGTCTAACGAACTGACTGGTTGATGCCATCTGCTGGACTTGGCACATTTCCCTCCAGCCAGTGCTCACTGCCCTCCAACCATTTATGACCAGCCAAGTTTTGGAACTCCTCCATCCGTCCATCCGTTCGTATGCAATACACTACAACCACTCCGTTCCCTACTGCCATCAAATGGAGGTGAAGAAGAAAGAGAAGGGAACAGTTGAGCTGCTCGGATATGCAAATTAGGATCTGTCTCTCTTTCTCCGAAACGATCTAGTGGCCAGCCTCAGCGGATGAAAATGGTCAGGGGATTGAACCGTCGTGGTGGTTCCAATTTTCAGACTGGAAGTGAAAACATCAGCCCCCCCTTTGCTTTGCAGCTTCTGCGATCAATATTGGACCAAGAGCGTTTCGAGCTTGTCACGTCCGACCATTCATATTACCGTCTCGAGTTCTAAAATCATCCAAGCTTGAGCTAAAGAGCAACCTTAAAGTGCTAGCTAGCTAGCTAGCCCAGTCGCCCAAGATGTGCATTTCTGAAGAAAAAGGTGGAGGCAAGTAGCCATGAGACTGGTTTTATTGCATCAGTCGCCAGATGAGGTTTCCCAACGACCTGAGGGATCCTCGCTGGTCTTCATCTGTAATGTGCGATGGCTACTGACAGGATAAGATGGTGCCTGGCCTGGCTGGTTATCCACTTTCTAGTCTTCTTCCTATACATACGTATTCTCACACTCCCCTAAAAACCCTTGATCCCCCTTGTTTTGGTGCAAAACCCCACGGATGTGTTGGAGAGACCGACCAAAGCCCCTCCTTCTCATCTCTTGCTCTTCTTTATTTCCTCCTACTTCTTCTCTCTTACCAGTTACCACGACTGAACCAGTCAGCACTGATATGAACAATGGACTGGCACAGTTTTGGATCCTTGTGTTCTCCAGCCGCTCGCGTACATCTCATCCCTGGTCCAAGTTTCATCAACAATGTCTCATAAACAAAATTCATAAAAGTTTTCAAATGGCCACTACGGCACAGCACGAGGCTTGGGCATTGGGGAAACTCTCCTGAAGCAAACCAAAACACTCAAGGTGAAAAGTAGAAAACTGCAAGAAAGAAAGACCTTTTTTGCCTTGTACCCATGCATATTGACTTAGGCATGCTTTGAAACTGGTCTGGCCGTTCCAATTTCCTCTGTCGAAGGCTGTCAATGAAGTGGGTCATTTTTCTCGGTGTGCATTCCAGATCCCTTTAGGACGGAGAAAACGGGCTACACGTGAAAGCCAAAAGTGGAATTGTCCATGTGATAGAACGCACAAACTTCCATCCGGGAAACACATGAACCTTTGTAATGTGTGTGATTCTTGCAGGCTGACGTAGACACAGGGGGCATTTTCCTTGTTGTGTTGCCTGGAATAATTTAAGCTGTCAGCCCAGTGTTTATGGCTGCCCAGAGACCTAAACGTAATTTGGACCCTTGGAACTGTTGGGACCATGAGGTGAACGAGGGGACATATTCTCTTTCTCTGGCTGACACACAGACCAAAAGGCTCCCAGAAGTGCGACGAGTATCGAGGTCCTTTTTTGTCACTGAAGAAAACGAACAAGAAGATCCAAGATCAAAAGTGTAAATAAATTCACTTGTAAAGTGGACCAGCCTCAAGTTTAAATTCGAGCGAAACAAATTGAGACTATACTACCGACGGGTGTGCGATTCCAATACTGAGAAACTCAAATGTAATGGAAGGAGAAACAATTGAATGATAAATATTCATGATCTAGGGACCCTCCCAAATCGTTCAAAATGCAATAACTTCGCAAGTAAAGTTTGTGAACTCTTGTGCTGACATAAGAAAGGTTGTATGGAATTCTTGTAGTGATCCTTATTACGTATTTCAGTTAAAGAGCGTCCCTAATAAAGACGTTTCTACCTCTGCAACGTGAATGAGCTACACACGATTGAACTTTATGCCTTGGACAGACTCACATTTCATCATCGAGGAAGAGCCAATCAAAGAAAATCTCTTTTCCTTTAAGATTTGCAAACAACGAAACAAAAGTTTCGAACTCTCTGCTCTATTTCTAGACTGATAAACACTAGCCTTTCAACATGATCCTTCAACATGGCTCTTGGAATGGTTAAGCATTTTATATTTAGCATGCAAGAAGAAGCATCCTTTCATCTAAAGGACACTTCAAAAAGGGCACTTTCACGATACGGACTTGTATTTACAATTTCTTCTCAAATCAGTGGGTAGTTTGAGGACGAGTCTCTCGTTGTTCCTGGTTTGTTCCACGTCCATGTTCTTCTCAATTCTAGTGAAATCGTGTGGAAAATATTTTGCCCACAAACTTGACTTCGTCCCACAAAAGCCAACGAGAAAGAGGGGAGTTGGAAAGTTTCGTCCTCGGGATTTTTCATTCACTTTATTCCATGTCCAGTGGCTTTGGAACATCATCCCATCGCAAAGTTTTTCCTCCTTGACATTGTCGAGTGCTGTTGGTCTCAAACCACCCGTGAATCCAGACTCTGGACACAATGAAATTTATGCGGCCATTCAGTTGATCTCCAAGGGGTTCCAATGCACCAAACCCAACTGGGCAAAGTTGGACGGGAGGGAAGGTCCAAAAAATCTTGGAAATCCACTGGGCTTTCCTGGGCTCAACCCTTTGGAGGCTCGCGTTGCCAGAAATGAAAATCAATGATGCCCTCCCTGCTATCTCTCTCTCTCTCTCGTTCGCCCATGCTCAACATTTCCATGCAGAGTAAGTAACAAGGGGTCTACTTCTCGAGAAATACCTTCTGCTTTATTCATTGAGATTGAAACTGGAGGTTTTCAGAGTTTGAAGACATCTCTACTTCTTGTGGTCGGTGAGATGGTGGTGGTAGCGGTGGTGGTGATAGTAAAACAGGAACAGAAACCAAGGAGAGATGCCAAATCTTCATGACCATAAAAGAGATCAAGAGGCGAAATGGAAGAAGAGAGGCCGGAAACGCCTTAGATATAAGGACAGGAAACTGTTCCATGCTTGGCCAAGATCCAGGAAGAGACAAAATTTAAGTGACAAGCTCGCTTGAGGTAGACATTTCCACAAATTTCAATCTTGCTCCACTTTCATATCAAAAGAGACTCCGATTCACAATGACATGCAAAAAGACTCCTCCCCTTTCTTGTTCGAGATCCTTGACCAATTGGTCAGCTATTGGTTAATGGTCCCACCCAAAGCTTTCCTTGCTTTTCCTTCTGTAGTTGTGTTGTTCCTTGTGAGTAACTAGGAGAGAAAATAAAGTTTCCATTGAGTTGATGCCATATTCAGATGTCGGTGTGGTGCCAAAGATCTCGGAGAAGATATCGACCCGACGGATTTCAAACAAATGATCCTGGGGTGTTCCATTTCAAGCGTAAAAAATGTCCCTTCACTCGCCATCAAGATATTTCAAACGATTTCCATCCTGGTCCAGGCACCACCGAATGAATGTTGTTCGGAGAGAATATGTGTGTGTATGTGTGTGTGAGGGAGATGGTTGCCGAAGTAAGCGCAGTATGTGTATAGGCAAGAAGCAAACCAGCAATCATGATGGGAGGACATGGAACCAGAGACAAGTGCAATTTCCGAAATGGAACAACTGGGAACTCACCCATGCATACATGAGGGACATTTGCTATCTCTCCTCTGTTCTGGTCGACCATCTTCTTCTTCTTGTTCTTCTTGCCTCCACCCGAAGATCTCTTTCGCTTCCTTCATCATGCGTCCTTTGGCTGGCCTCCTCTGGTCTCCACCTCAACATTGAGTAGGTTTGGAGGTGGTTGGTCGTGGATGGTTTGCTGCTTCTCGCATTTCCCCAGGAGTGTGTAAATGATCAGACATTTTTCCAGTTGCCTGACTGATCTACTGTACGTGGAACCCACGAGGAACCAAGAAGCCTCATGGGTGCATGAGTTGGAACAGGGAAATGCGAGGTTACGGATTGCTGACTGCCCTCCTCCTCCTCCTCTTTTCCTCCTGCCTCCACTCCTACTTTTACTCATACCGGTTTGAGACAGGAGAAAAAAGACCCCTGCGCGACCAACGATTTTATTTCTTTTCACCCAATGATGTTCTATTCCCAAGGAGACCCGCCACCGTGAGCGTGGACTTGATTCGAAGGAAAATTGTCCTCATTTATTGAGATGTTTCTCTGTGGAAGGAATGCTAATGGTTGGTTGGAAATGAGCTCAACATCGGAGAAGCGCTTCATGGGAATTCGAGGAAAGAAAATATTTGTGCACAAAATTTAAACTCTTATGAAATAAATTTGGTTTAATCGAACAACTTTTAGGCTATCATAACATAACGTTATTAGCTTGAAAATATTAAAGAAAAGCTAATCGAAGTTTGCTTGGTAATTTCCAAATATGAATATTCGTCTTATATATAAGTTAATAGTCGTCTTTTTTCGAACCACTAAATAAAAAGGTCACCTAAAAGAAGTTTCCTTCAATGTAAGCAAGATGTCGCTGCCGGGCACCTATGCTGGAAAAACATAAGTGCCAAATTTCAAGCAACGCCATCTAGTCTCTCGTGGAAGAGTTACCAAAAGGGGCAAAGATAATGTACTCTCGAAACTTCCCTGCTGGTTTTGTATGGACTGTTTCCCGCGGTAGAAAGTGTGAGTCAGCTGTCATTTGCAATCACCTGAAAATTTTTCTGAAATGCACCTACGCCGAAAGGAAAAGTAGATCCATTTTGACAATGCAGCGCTCTGCATTTCTGAGCGCCGAGAAGCGATGTTCTGAACATAAAACAGTGCTAAAAACATCTACATTCCGTTTTTTTGCACTGGCATTCTTGTAATGTTCCTCCTCTAAAGTGACTTAAACAGAATAATGAAATACTTTGGTTTATATTTAAATGCAAATAATCTATTGGAAAAAACAAAAGACAAAAATGGTCATGCAATGTGGTAGAACCTATCTTAAAAGGTCTAATTGGGCCAAACTTTTAATTGATCCGATGTTGATCCGTTATGTAATCAGAAGTTATTTATTTATAGGGCACATCCCTGATAATGGTTGTTCCATGAAGAATTATGAGTTCCTACCTATGTTTTGGAAGCTAATGGGATATTTTGGGAATTAATTGCATAGGAAGATGGTTCAAAATTAAATTTTGACTCAAAAGAATTCAGTCTAGAAGTATGCAGTCAGATGGAGATTTAATCCCAACCTTCCTCACAATGACCCGAAACAGTACTTCATGTACTGCCTCATGTCTCATCCCTTGGGGCAATGCAACCAACTTCTAATTTGTGTGCGTTGCATCACCCTCCAAGACGTGGGGGAACAGTTCGTTCGAAGTTGACAGCATTTGAAGTTGAGAACTGCATTTTGAGTCAGTGGCAGCTGACTCACACTTTCTACCGCGGGAAACAGTCCATATTACAAATACACCATCTCGAGCAAATTGTGAAATTATTTTAAGTATATTTTCTTCTACAATTAAGTAAATTCTTAGCTTTATATGTCCGTCGGGATCCAATGGCCAATCATTACAAATCCAAAATAATCTCAAATTTGCTGCTGGCCTCAATCGTTAATGTTGCTCAAACCATTACAAAATGTATCGTATCGTCTTTATCATCCAAAAGCCAGCTTAAGATATAAGAGGTTGTGATGAATCAGAGACAAACTTTGACGGGAAAATAAGAAAAGACTAGTCACTAAATAAGGTCAACTATGTTAAAAAGTAAAGATATTTGCCCAAACTTTTGTTTTTGTTCATGTCCAAATATAAATTGGAAGGTATATATATTTTTGAGAATGTGCGTACCTTTGGTGGGGACTTCATCAATAGATAACAAATGAAAGCTAAGTATTTGTCAATCAATTTTAACCAGACCAGTTTTTCTAAAATTCATTACTGTTGTCATCGGTGCAAAATAATCATAAATTTAACGTGTCGAGAATATTTTTTTTAGGTTTGTTCCGGCACCTGAAACAGTTAAAAACTTTTCGAGTAATCATCACACGTACTCATAAGCTCGTCTGTCGATGAAATATAAGATAGGATTAAATTTAGATAATTGTATCACTTGGTAGACATATGGGTATATTTATTGTCGTTTTCGAGTGTTTTACTTCACCGGGTGTTCGATCAGATACTCTTTCAAAGCAGTACAAAACTTGGTAATTCCACTTCTCAATTGATCACATTGATAAAACGCAAAACTAATCCGTAGAGCATTAGTAATTGGTCCCGTTTCAAGTTTTCCACATCTCACGCTAGGAAGTACTCCCACGTGGTACTTGGATTGGCAAAACTGGACAAACTCGTCCGAGTTCCATGAACTGGGGCCATCCACCCAAATAAAGTAGCCACCTTTAGGTTTAACAGAGCTGAACCCTTGTGGTAATTCCTTTTCAAACACTTCAAAAATGGTGTTGATCCGGTTGAAATACTCTTTCCGGAGGAATTCCAAATGCTTCTTCTGATATCCAAGTGTGATAGCCGAGGCCACAACGCCAGCCATGACATTGTTCATGGAGCCGCCACTGTCAATGATACCCGTATCTTTGAGACGATCCCGGATCTCCCGACAGCACTCGATCCATCCGATTCTGAATCCGGGTCCCAAGATCTTTGAAAACGAACCATTGGAGATGACATTGCCTTTGTAGTCGGGATCCGATTTATCATCATAGGCATACAACCGTTTGGGTGATTGAGAGCCTTCTCCATAGTGAAGAAGGTTGTAAACATCGTCACAAAACACGAGCACGTCATACTTCCGAGCCAACTGGATCACTTTCTTGGACCGTTCGGGAGAGAAAACCACACCAGTCGGATTATGGAAGGTCGGAATGGTGTAGTACATGGCCCAGAACTTGCCCTCCGGAACTTCGGAACGTTGGGCGTATTCCCTGGCCATGACCTTTTCCAACTCGTCCGTGTCCACACCAGTTCCATCCTTGGCCATGGACACGGCCACCGGCTTATGACCCAGATCCTTTTCCACAATGGACAAAGCGATGAAGTAGGACGGACACTCCATGAACACGATCCCTTTACCCGGAGGCAGGAGAGCAGTGGCTGCCAACCAGAGTCCCACCGTAGCTCCGGGAGTTAGGAGCAGGTCCATGCGTTCCACGGGACTTTGGTACTCTTCCGTAAGGAACTCGGTGAGTACCTCCAGAAATGGCTTGTAACCCGCCCGAGGACCATACTCAAAAATGGCACCATTGCCACTGGCAGAATCCAAAGCCGCATGCTGAGCTCGGTGAATTGAGGATTTCTCAAAAATTTCCACCACACGCTTTAAAGTGAAGGTCCCGGGAGCACCAATGACCAGACTAACATCGTCGTTCTTGAGCTTCTGGTCGAAAAGGGTGTCATCGTCTTCCATGATGATGTCTGTTCAAAACACGAGAAAGCCAAACAGACTTGTGGCCAATGAAGTGTCTTCAAATGAATTGCCGTACTCTCACGTGATGCTTTAATACAGTTGAGAAGAGCACGTACGTCCAGGTACAAACTAGAAATCAGCAAAACCTCATGGAAACACGACGAACGCCTATTCTCTCACATATGCTTCCCTCACATAGTACATGGACTCTGTCCTGAGCCCCACATACGAGCCCCACGCTCACTCGCAAATTACGTATTGCGTTTAGGGGTCATACAACATGCCACAAAAGACCGGTTTTTATATGCCTGAAGTTACGTATAGTGACCACAATTTCGCTAGACAATTCATGCACCTTGTGCAACATGTTGTCCCCTCTCTCTCTCTTTCTCCTTTTCCTTGCATGTTCTCTCGTTCCAAGGAAAATGCTTTGTACGAGAAAAAACCTCATCTCGTTCCCCATAACGTTGCTCTCCGTTTCTCCATTGAGCACCTCCTAACATCCGTTCTCAGTAAGCAGTGAACGGGCTCGAAGTCCCTCTTGCCTCCATTTTATAGGACATTTTACAACCCTGGTAATATTTTATGCAATATGATGGGAAATGGTCATATTCTGCAATGGTCCGGAATTATTCTCCACCAGCTACCACCAACTCTATCATCGGCCACGGCCTCTCTAGACCCCTAAAACTCCCTCTTCTCCTAGTTCATAAGGGATTTAGTCCAATGGACTTCTGACTGCCATCGTCTTACGTAGTGCGTTCGTTCCTTGGCTGGTTGGAGGAGGCTTGGTCGTTGGTTCACTCGGTCCTTGATGGGGCACTTGGAGGGGACCAAACAGATAATACCACGATGGTTCCTCCGGTCGCTCGTACCACTTTTTTCGACTCCGTGGAACGGACACGATGTTCTATGTGAAAGCTTGAGGCTGGACGTGGACGTTTTGGACTTTCAAAGCTGGTATCATCAATTTTGATTTGCCAAACGACCTCATTTTGGGGTTCCATTGGTTCACATTGCCTCCCCGTTTGGTTATGGGATCTGTAGTAGGTTCTCGTTTAGGCGACTTCTCGTGGCAAGTACGATCAAAAGGCCAACCCGACGACAATTGCAATTTGCCGCGGACCAAATGGAAGGGATTGCAAGTGTGTCCGACGGTACGGTTTATATGGAATTGGATATTCATCACATTTGATCAAATTCGTTTTCCAAAGAAGGTCTTTTGGCACGAGTTGTTATTCATCGATTGATGGTGTTTTCCTATCCATCTTGCCCACTCAGGGGAGAAGAAATTTGAGGCTTTTTTTGTTTTCAGGACCCTCCCCCTTCTCTTTTTCACACACACATCCACCAAAATGTCGTATTTGGGAAGCCACTGTGATGCATCACAAGACTTGAGTTATGACTCCGGTAATCATCAATGAGAATAAGAGCAAGACGACAACATCAACAACAACAACGGCAACGAAGGGTTTCAAAGAGACAAGAACAGACACGCCGACGAAACCGAACGTAGAGCAGCCCACCTAGCTTTTACCGACTTTATATGCAAACAGAAGGTGAACCACCCTTTGTCAGCACAAAATCAGGAACATGGCACGAGTTCTCGTCAAACCATTAGGATTTTTGCAATGGTGGAATTCTGGAAGTCTGTTTGAGACACTAAGAAGTATCTAAGCTTTAAATGGTTTTTTAACTCGAATCAAGAATTGTAGACTTTTTGACGATATCGCTCTGTTGGCAACGTGTGTTGAAAAATGATTGCTTTTTGGGTGTCATCACTTCCTTCGAAGAAAATGATAGATGAAGACGGAAAACCCTTTTGTCTTCCAAAATAATTACACTTCTATGAAAGGGCAACTAACACCCTGACTGCCTGGGTAGAACTTCTCACGTACACACCATCACTGTGAAGGTACGTTCGTTCCATGGACCTTCCAAGCCCATTGAGCGTCAAAGTTTGGTAGCAGAAAAGCCGCTCGTCTTCCTGATATCCACATATTTCAACCAACTCAACAACCAAGGAGAGTCACGGTGTCCAAGTCTATGACTAAAGTGGTGCCTACTCATTGTCAAGTAATTCCAATGGGATTTCAAGGGGTTGCAACGCTCCACCTTAACATCCTTGATGGTGGGAAATCAAATCCAGACCCTAGGGACCCTAGCGCACTTGAAATAATTCAGGAAGCTCCTATTAATGAGTCCCTACGATATACTCTTCATGGGGGCATAAAAAACACGCTCGCCTGGTGACACTTTGAAATTAATTCAATTCAACCCAACCACGTTTTGCACCAACCGATAGCGGTGGGGATCTCCATGATGGGTAACTCTTTTGCCCCTCTTCCTTACGTACAATTGCACCTCACACGGATAAACGAATCCAAAGTTTGAGCTTCCCGAATCTGGTTTATTTATCTAAGTTCGGGACGATTTCAATCGATGCGCTCTGCTTTCCAACCCAAAAGTCTCGAGTCTGCGAATCATTTTCGAGTCTGGTGTCTCAAGCGTAGCTCAGTTGAATCTATCTAACCCCACATCTCTTGTTCACATCCCTGGGAAGAAGGAGAGAAATAGCTTAGCATGGTTTAATTCCACGGCAGGTGATGGTAGTCGCTTGGTAAAGAGAGCTGGATTCTCATAGTTCCATCCCCACCGATGCCACCCCTCGGGGTAATGTGAGTGCATGTGAGGAAGCGAGAGGAAGATGATTTCAAAATCCTTTATTCAAGTCATTTCAATCGTGGAATTTGATCAAATACGTCCGAGCGATTACGACCCGAGGTGTCGGGGTCCAAAACCCGAGTGGAGCTATTCGAAGGGCACCTTCATTGAATCTACGTTTGGGCGAGGTTTAGCTTGGCGTGTTTATGAAAGAAAAATGATAATGAGTTCCTCATGCATTGTCACAAAGGGCTGTCGACTGGTTTGAATGAATTCGACCGACCCAAGGGGCAGCTCAAAGCTCTGTACTTCGAACATGGTTGGTGAGATAGGGGTGTGTGAAAATTTCAACCCGTTCAAATCATTGCCCTTTGACAAAGGTTCATAGATAAATATGGAAATCTTCCTGTTTCTATCAAACCCAAACTGATAGGAGGGAGCTAGCTATAGCGAGTCAACGAGAGCGGTTTTTTTATTCGGAACACGAGGAGTTTTGAGCGGCTGTTCAATTTCGCTTCAAAAACCTTGAAGCAAATTTCAAAGGATGACTTTGATATTGTCAGCATGACGGTCATCCAAGCCCTTCCTGACAACCCTTTGCTAGTCGTTGTCGTCGTAGTCATCGTCGTTGTTGGCTTCTTCAAAGTTCGAACCCTTTGGACCCCCTTTTCCTCCAGGAGGTCTTTCTCTCTCATTCTTTCTTTTCAAGGGAAATCACTTTGATGACTCGACAGACGTCCAATTACTATTAACGAACTATCTTGGCAAGACGCCGTCGTCGTTGTAGTCTCGAGGGCTGCCGAAAATACGACCCTTGTGATGTCCTCGGCTAGATGCCTGGCTTGCTTTTGGCAGCATTGGGAACAACTGCTGCTATCACCTCAATGGTATCACATAGGAGGGACTGTCCTCAATTTTGCTTCGGCCGTCTTTTGTGAACGTACGGATTCTTTAGTAGACTAAGGGAGAAAATGGACCAAGAGGTCTCCGTCTCACTGACTGAGTCCCTCTTTTCTCGCTCTCAAACTCACTCTCATTCTCCGCTAGAACGGACGAAATGAAGGGACGTCCGTCCGTCGTCAACGAAGAGTGACTTGAGAAGTTTGAACCCTTTGATTTCGAGACACGATCGGAGCTCAAACCAAATGTCCGTTCATTCGAGAGTCTTCTTTATTTGCCAGCTGACCCAAACTCAATTTGGTAATGCGATCAAACTCGATATGATTTGTGTATGTATTTGAAATCGCCCATTCGAAGGGAATGTTAGCATAATTTAGTACAATAAAGGTTTGCTTTAATGAGACTGAAGTGGTGCTGGTGCCTCGAGAGCGATTTTGTTTGAATCGTCATTGATGGTGGCCAAAGGGTAGAGAGGTGTGGTAATGAATCCCCGAGTGGAACCAAAGACTCTTGAAACATTTTTGTGATGACGAAGTTAAATGACGACTTGATGACTTGACAATTCTGGCGAGTTGGAAAATCTCGGCATAGAAAATATGATGAGGAGAGCCCGAGTTCAAACGCTTAGAATATGGACTGAATTTCCTTTCATTGCCGAGGCTGAAAAATTCTTTGGGTCTTCCAAATTGGTTCCTCTCTCAATGAAGGCGACCTGTAAGAGAAGAGCAAGTAGATATCAAACCAGTGTCAATGACTTAAAGGTAAAGTTCATTTCCTTGAAATTGGCGGCGTGCCATGAATCAAGTGTTGAAAGGAAATAAATTCTTCATAAAATACTGTCTTTCACCCCTTTCTCTCTGGGAAGAGTGCAAAAGTGTAGAATGTGCACCCAACTCCCACCCAATAGAACAGGCAATAAATTCAGTATTACTCATGCATGATTGGCCACTTCAAAATTATCTCTCCATTCAGTGAAGTCTCTGCTATTGCCCATTGCCGTGAAGCCCGAAGAGTAGCTAACCGATCCCCCTTTTTCCCTCCCATTTTCTCATTTTCTGGACGCTCAAGCTCTATCTCACATCTCTTAACTCCTTGATCCCTTTGTCATGTCACTCCCCGGCTGATAGCCGCCGACTCTGGCCAAACCAGCCCCATTTTTGCCCAGAGCCGCTGATTTCCCCCGTTTAGAAACACAGGGGTCGGTCCTTTCGCCTCCAGCTTCGTTGGCTTCAAACTGGATAGTGCTGACAAAGCAATGTCCACTCTCTGTCTCTGGGCTGAGCTTCTAACTTTCCCCATGGCTATCTGCCGATGGATGATGGTGTTCTGGTTGTTCCCTCTGGTTGAGAACGTCAGAACAACTGCCCGCTACTCGAGCCAAGGGGGAAAAGAGAAAGAAAAGCTTGAGTCATTGAGGCTGGGGCACTCGTATTCCTCTGTCGATCCGGGTCAAAAAAGAGTTTGGCCAATCCAAAAGCTTGTCGCAGAAGACCAGCGGTCAATCAAACACAAATGGGCACAATGGAACTTTTTTCCGTGCCTTTGGGTTCTCATTACACGTCATAAAAAGTTGTTGCCAGCATGGTGCTTAGAAAGTTTTGGAACCATTATTTGATGAAGTGTTGGAAATAGTTAAGGTTTTAGATTATGATATCGCAGACTTTTGAAATGTGAGCTTAAATTATTCTTCTTTACGAGCTTATGACCCCTACTCTTTCCACGACTTTCATTCAATACATTGGTGGACGCTGAAGGGATTTGTGAGTATGGGGAGACGAGATTCCCTCGGGGGAAATGGACAGTCCATTTTGAAATAGACCTTGATGAACTGATAAGAAGACAATTTCGAATTTAAAGAGAGAAGCGTCACTAAATGATCTTGAGACCATTAGTCGTCGCCTTATAAAACATTTGAAATCATTCCTCTCGCTGCCCTTAACATTTTTGTATGGTTGGAAGGTGGTTGATGACTAAATACTTTATTCATTAAGAGCGGAGTTTACGTATATACAAAAATAAACAAATGACTAGTTTAGGCGGGAATATTACAAAAATGAATATTTTCCTGCGTAATGTGGTCTAATTGTGTAATCATAGCCAATGTAAGCTTAAAGATCAAATATTATCTTAGATTAGCGAGACCAATGAAGAAAGGTTTCTGATTTGAAACGTTAAGACCCTTTTCCAGGGAAAGGGGATGAATTTGCCCCCAAGTCAAAAAAGTTTGCTCGATTAGACTAGGAAAGTTGTCTTTTAGTTGAGCTGTCCTTTGACCATGGAACTATCTTCTCAAACTTTGGCAGATACCCGAGCTTAATTTGAATTAAAGGCCTCTCTATCCAAGGAAAGACGATTGAAGAAGAAGAACGTGAAAGTTTTTGGTTTTACTTTCTACTATATCTGCCAGTCACACAACAAAACGAAAAGTGCCTTTTGCACAAGGCTTTGAAATAAAGTGTTTCACGAGCTTAAAGAACATCGAGGTACAAGTTGAAATGGGCAGATAAAAAATTGCCCTGTCATCCTCACTCTCCTCTTTTCTTGAACAGAAAGAATTTGAGCTTGACCATACATGTGCATCAGAGACTGGGATCCATTTCCTCCGTAAAACCGAATAACGTGCAACACTTCTGCCTTTCTCGTGATTATAAGAAAGCAAATTGTCAATTGAATGCCATGTGTATTTTAAAGAAGAGACTCGATGGCCAGTTGCTTTACCATTCGTTTGATGTAAGAGCAACTATGAGATCCATTTGCCTTTTGGCATCCCGAACTAGCTTGGAACCCACACCACTGCTGGACCAAAATGTCCATTTTGCCTCGAAAGGAACATGGTCCGAATTTCCATTTAAATTCTAGAACACACCAGAACGTTGGTCTCCCTTTCTCCAGTTTTCCGTTTTCCAATGCGAGGAAAGAGACTCTAACATTGTGGTAAATAAGTAGTGCTAAATATCTAGGGGCCACACAAAAGCTTGTTTGTCAGGTCAATGATAATGCAAATCCACCTATATATCGCAGACAGAGCACTAAAAAAACTGAAATCGTCGGGCATTTCAGCCATGACCATCAATTAGAGTAAATGCTCATCCATTTCAGGGGAACTTTGCACAGAACACGGACAACAAGGAAACTTTCTCTGACCACATTTCACTAAATTGCTCAAAAGGCTTTTCCCAACTTTGCGCCACGGGACGAGAACTCATTTTACCGTAAAAAAGTACAAACATACTACAATCAAGAGAATAATAAATTGACCAAGCTAACACAATCTGCAGCGACAGTGTTTCTAAACTTTCAATCACGTGGTATCTCCGTCGACCTCTGCAGTGGATAGGAAAATTTAAGACCTTTCTAGTTTGACGGTAAAATGGCCAAGAATATATATTACTGGCCTCAGCAGATAGTCGAAAGGCAAAGGGCAGTGAGTCTCCAGAAGAGGGGAGAAGTGCTTCCTTTTTGTGGATCTACTGTCCGTGATGGGCAGAATCCAAGAGCACAAAGTTGGCCAGAAAACCCTGGGCAAGCACCAAACTTGTACTTGGTCACATCTGAATGTGAAAACTGGACCACATGCAAGTGAGCCTGAAGGAACCAGCTGCTGGAAAACGAGCCAGAGATGTAGAATGAACGAGAAGTAGGTTTTGCCTCGGGTGAGGAAGAAAGAGAAAGAGAGAAAGAAGAAGAAGATACTTAAGGGCCACTGGAACTGTGGCCGTTGGAGTCGGCCTCTTTGAAACGAGGTCCACTGGCCTTTTTAGTATCTCACAACTGTCAAGAGCAGGCGGTTTCTTTGGTCTTTTTGCCGCTGGCTCTCTCTGTTTTGCCTTGGTCCAACTGTCCAAGCCAAATTCCCAACGGGATTACTATGAAAATGAAATGACCAACCCTCCGGGATGGTGGCAATGGTGTCTATGATGAAGTCGAGCTATGGGATTTTGTGTGCATATGTGTAAGTGTCTGTGGGTGTGTATCTTGCGTACCATTCAGAGGACATCCCGGTGATCCCAGTTCCATCAGGATCCAGCAGCCTGGCGGATTTTTTAGGAATAGGGAGGGATCAAGCTATTCTTCCTCCTCCTCTGGAGTTTGGGTTGAGCTTTGGGCGAAGCGCGTTGTTGTTGTCCACAAGGATCATCAATCAAGATCTCCTTCATCCCAATGGTTCCAAAGGAAAAGAGGCTGGAACACGGTGGATAGAGAAAGAAAGAATGAAAGAAAGAGAGTAGTCGACGGCGATGGTGGTGGTCGTGGTCTTGGGTATCATATCAAGCAAGCTTGTCGTTGGCTCTGGATCTCCATGTCTAAGAGTTCAGTCATCTATGCATCATCTTTTATTCTGCCAAATAGCTTTGGTGAAGAATGGGGTAGAAAATATTTTTCTTCATCTTCAGAACTCTGATCATTTCTCTCCTCTAGAGGAGTTCGTTCACTCACTCACTCTCTCACTTGCGATTCTCGCCCACTGCGTTAAGGGGGAACGAACAACACTCTAAAGAGATGAGGCTTTTACATTAACCTACCTGCTACATCTATCTCACTACTATCGCTTCCTTGCAAAAGTGGTAAACTATTTATTTTCACCAACGTGTTACAAAGGCATCGTCTCCCACGTTTGGACAGGTTTGACGAATATCGGTTAGCTCTGGAGAAAGAGGAGGAGGATCCTTTTTCGATGGCAAGAAACATGTTCTGATATGTAGCTCATAACTGCGTGTCCCTAAAATCACACCTTGGGGAACCATTTCGGTCTTATTGGAACAATTGCTTGAGTCTGCTGCCCTGTACGGCTCATAAATGTAATGCACATCTATCTTGGAGTGGATTCAAAAATGTTGGCGACCCGCTTTTGTGACCATCTCCAATAATCGCCACTTGCCATTTGGTAAAATCATTAAATTTAAACTCTTGAACGCCCCTCCCCTGGATTGGCATCAAGGAGGGCAATCTAGTACTCAACACTCTACACATGAACCTCAAAAATGAGCGGCTAAGTGTCTTTCAGAAAAGTGGAAAAAGAGTGAAATCGAATCAAGTCTTGTTCCCATGTGGTACTGGAAGCATCTCGGGGATTGGTTGGACTCATGTAGAGGAACAAGGAATCAATTTTCAAGTGGAGGCTCTTCTTCCACATGGGGGACTAAGGGCTTGACGGGGAGGAGCTGGGTGGGGGTTTCTTTACTCTTCTTCACTCACTTAAGGGGGAAAGACCGTCACTCAAAAACGAGATGACGAGCACGTGACAAAAGTAATAATGAACTACGATGAACAGAACATTTTTGACAATGTTTTACTGTACAACAATCTAACATATAGTTTTGTCTCCTTTCTAAGATTGCTTGAATCACTAGAAACCAATTTTATAAATATCAGTTTTCAGCTGGTGCCAATTTGCTCTCAGAAAGTTTTTGAATGCCTGATCCCAACTGATCTGTTGTGAATGTGGGGTATTCAAATCTCACTCTCGTCTCTCTAGCACAATCACCCTCCACTTTTTCATTTTAGCATAACAAAAAACCCTTTCACCCTGCACGCATTGCCTGCCCTTGTAACAACCTCCCTGACGACTTCGACGGTAATATTACTTCAGCCATCAGCATCCCTAGAACGAGGGTTATTCCATAAGGTTTCTCTGTCCACGTCCACCTATGGAGAGAAGTTTACGGAACACCAAGTAATGCACCATCGAACGCTAGTCAGACCTTGCGAACGAGACAACACTTCTTTGCCGTGATGATGAAAACTCAAGTTGAAGTAACAGGCACGTATTCTCTTATTTACTAGGAACTTGGCTTACGCAGGGACCACTGAATAAATGCCAATGACATTAGGTCGTTATGCTAAGAGTTATATTTAACCACGATTGCAAGATTTAAAAATTTTTTGCCGGACAATTATGAACTTTTAACGAACATTTCAGCTGTTTTATAACGAGGTCCGAAGAAGTTTGGTCATCATCGTGAAAGCCAGAAACGGCAGAATTAGGATTCAATGAAAATCCATGTTCCAAAACAGGCTTTGGATTAGGCAAACTTTCTAAGCTGGGCTCATCCAAACCCGCCATATTGGTTTGCATGTACTTTGAAAATCTTGGTAGTTGTCGCATTTGGTACGTTCTTTTTAAAACTATCAGAGCGATTTTAAGACGCTGGCAGAAGAAAGGCTGTAAATGTGTATGCTTATAAACATAAAAACCCAATGCGTTCGGTTGATATCAAGCGTGAAAGAGTTCTTCTAAAAGCATCAGACTGGCCCTTCGTTCCAGTTACTGTTCTTGATGGGGTGGTGCGTGTGTGTAGATGGCGAGTATGGTGGTGTCAGCTTTTTTATTCAAACTATTGAAAAAACGATGTTGGTGGACTTTGCATACTCGCCATCCACATACGATGGGCACTGGTACAAGACCTCCGAGCTCAGTAATAGCTGCAGATGCTGCTGTTGTTGTTGATGATGATGCCGTTGTTGTTGTTAGTTGTGGTGCTCTGCATTTGGACACAAGGAAAGAAGGAGAAAGAGGAGGAGGTTTTAGAACTACGTTGAACGAGTGTTACTGTTCGTCGTTGGAGCAGGACCCCTCTGGGGAGACTGATATGGAGTGAGTTCAAAATGAAGGGAGGAGCAGGGTCCATGAAAAAGAAGCGGAAAAAGGGTTCGAAGGGACAGTTAGTCCAGACAAGCGCTCCGAGTACAAATTCGTAGTTAGATGAGACTCGTTTGCATCTGATCAAAGCGTTTCGAAGAGCGAAATGCGGAGCGGTCACAGCTGATGTCTTTTCCTTTAATCCCGAAACTAATGACAATCAATAACATCTTTTCAAAATGTTAAAAAATTCCTTTTGACCTCCAATGTAAGGTTATGAATCGTTAATAAAGAAATAACTAAATGATTAAGTTTAAAGGCAAATTGAATACTTGATAAGATCAAATAAAGGTGCGAAAAGAAGCTATGTTTAAGAAAAATCTACTTTATAAGTAAATTCATCGAGTGCTCTTTTCATCCATTCCAATCATCAACCCTCCATTTAGATCTCTATTCAAAATAAGAAGGAGAACAAGAAGACGAGAGGGCTCAAAAGGCAAACCGAAGGCAAGGAAAGGGGGAAGAGAGAGAATGGATAGTTTTTGTTTAATGAGAAAATGGACATCAGTTTGTGGCAGGGCCGAAAGGGGAAGAAGGCGAAGGAAGCAAGGCTCACAGATGAAGGAAACTTTCTCCCAAAGTTCACAGGGCATGAAGACTCGAGAAATCGGCAACAACGTGGGCACAGAACTCGAGGTTGAAAAGACCAACACTTACGTTGGAATAGTCTCATCAAAGTTCAGATGTCCGAGTAACGAACAAGTTGGTCACTCATTAAGCTACAGAGCTAGGAAGTCACCTCGACGATTGATAAGCGCTAGGCTGACGTTATAATTTCCTTTCTTATTTCCCTCCCTTTCCCCATTTCTGGAGCCAATGAGAGTCTCGCGTCTCTTCACTGACCGATCGATTTAGTGTTCCCAGTTCGTCGTGACACCGACGGAAAAGAGTGGAAAAAGCCGCCTCGCTCTCGTTTGAGTTCTCTTTGGCTCTAATGCTAATGTGCATTGTGTCAGAATGGAATGCTCTTTTATGAAGACGTTCTTTGATAAAAAAACAAGTTACAATTTGAAAGTCGTTTGGATCTTAGTACCTAGAAATGAATTCGGCGTTAAGGTTAGTTGAATTAGGTGGAGAATGCCGAATCCGAGGAGAGCTCATCTATGCAAACGCCCTCGGGTCTTGAGGATCTCATCTTTGGTTTAAGGCCAGATAACCGGTCCCATCGTGGTCTTGGCTTGCCCTGCTTTGCTTGCCTGCTTGGCTAGCTGGTTGTTAAGTCAAAGGGACTACTCTTTCATCACGACGGTCATTTTTCACCCGAGGCCACTTTCAATCTCAGAAGCCCAAAGTCCGGAGAATTTCAGGGAGAATCGTCTCGGGAAGACGAAAAGACTAAAGAGTTGAAAGGGAAAGGCCAGAACAAGGAAAACAAGATAGAAGGAAGAGCAGAGAATTAAACCTAGGACGAGAGAAAACACGCCCGTTGTAGGGCAACTCGTCTGATTTATTTATCTCAAAGATCTAAAGCCGAGACCAAACCGGAAAGTTTTTTTGGTCATGGCAAAGACAAATTGATTTCTCTAATGGTCTTATAAAAATTCAAATTTTATGCCGACATGAAAAATCAAAAGGCCAATCCGAATGAATCAAAGTCTCATTTCTCAAAAATATGCATTCCCAAGAAAGTCTTTCTCCAATGTGCAATATTCATTTCATTGGAAGCAAATTGCCCAGTTGAAGGTTTGTAATACTGGCAAGGGCTTCGAGTGTGATAATGAGATGCAAAACTAATTCCAAACTCGAAAAAACTCCATAAATTATTAGCGATTCCCCAATTGAGGACCCGCTGTGTTTAGAGTGAAAGAAACGAACGTCGTTTTTATTGCATTGGGTCCAATGGGAGCCAACACCTTGAGTGGACCTACTACTTTGGAAATGGAGTGGGACCACGGGCTTTGGAAGTCTTAATGAAAGAAAGATTTATTATTTGGCCGTGCCAAAGGGTTGGTTGGAAAAAAAGAGGAAACTTATCATGAATATTTCCAAACGGAACCACTGAGACAGAACAATTACGAAATTACAAATAATAGAATTGTGACGTACTTTTAAGGTTTAATAGACAAGTCATGATTGTTCAACACTTAAGTGATTCCACAACCGTTGAGATAAGCGACTAAAATACTTCGCGTTAATATTTTTTCTGTCAGAGAGTTCTGATCCATGTGACAAGTTGAGTTAGTTGGTTTTTTCAGTGTTCGCACTCTTTACCTGTCAGACAACTTGGAACTATCATCACTTTCCTCTCATATCATGTGGCAAAAGGAGAGAGCGAAAGAGAGAACGAGAGGCTCTCCAACTTCGACAGGTTGTTTGTCATTTCCAAATGGAAAATGGAGCAAACTCACTGCTCCAATCTGTAAAAAGTACATCATCCATTGCCATGGGACATTCAAGTAATGCAAGCCAGCTAGAGCTGCTGAGCATGGAAGCTTTCCTTCCAAGAGGACCACTTGAGACCACCAACCAGTAGGTGGCAAGAACTCGGAACTCACCCGAGAGCTTCATGACAGTTTGAGAAATGGGACCAAATTTAAAGAAATGTTATCTCACCCAACTTGGAACCCCGAAAAACAAACGGCTGATTGCTCGTTGGCACAAACAACAAACTTCGACTTATTCACACTGAAGTTCTTTCCATAACCTGCCAAAGGCACAACTTTAAGAGCTGCTTTCTTGTAAACACTCACATCACTGCTGCGATTCTCACCTCTTTTAGAGCCATTTTCCAACTGAGAACTCAACGGAACGCGCTCGCTCTCAAGCGCACTCGTCAAAAGCCATCCCATTGGTTCCCAATCGGCGAGTGACTTGCGGGAGGAAGCTGATTGGCTCTTCTATGAAGAGTACTTCATCCACCGATTTGAGGTCGAATGTTAGATGTAAGTTTGATCTTTTGAATCCAGGATTCACTGAATGCAAATTCTATGGGCACAAAAAAGTGTTTACTCCTGCTTTGAATGTAATCATTGACCCCTTTGAAAGTGAAGGCAATGTGTGGATTTGCATATGAAGTATGACAAAAAACAAGTCAATAATGAAGACCTTTTGACCACAACATTGGATTAGGATTTGCATAAAAGAATTAACCACCCGCATTCAATGCACCCTTCGAATGTAAAAAAAGTATTCATTAGAAACTTTGTTTTCGCCACCCTTTTTACCTTCTTTGCTCAAAATCTCGTCGAAATAAACGTGGAAGCCATCTCAGTAGAAAACGATGACTATCAGCACAAACATTTATTTAGTGATGGATCGAAAGCGTTTTTGGCCGAGATTCTCGCCGAGTTTTTGGTTTCAGTTTCAGTCATGCCGACCTTTAAAGAAGATTAAAGTTTGAAGGCAAAATTTAAGATTTTGTTGTATCTAAAACCTCTTAAATATATCTTTTCCGATGTTTTACAATATGAAATACCCTTATTTAAACGCATAGTCAATACTATTTTTGAGATTAATTATGTATGAAAATGATTTTGCAATCACCTGAACTCGGTTTCGGTTAAGCCTTCTTTCGGTGAATCACTACCTCTAAGCTACAAGATCAAAGAATAAATCTCCCGATAACAAACCCCCAAATTCGCTTGTTCTCCCTCCCTTAATTCAACCCATGTATTGTGCGATTTTTCAATCCACCACACTCCCTCTGTCTGTACGTAAGGTATCTTTCTAACCAAGCAAGCAAGCAAGTAAGTAAGTAACAAACCAAGTAAGTAAGTAGAGGACTGGTATCGACAGATACTGTGCCGCCCTATTGTGCTCTCCAGATACTCCGTTCAATGAGGATGATGCGTCTGGTGTTAAGAGTCAAGAGATGAAAAGAGAGAGGCACACACACGCACGCACGCACTCACAGACAGTCGTACATAGAGACTTAGAGAGACAGGAGTTCGATTTGAGCGGCAGCATCCCTGCTTTTGTGTTCTAGGTACGTGATACTACTTCAGGAGTTGGGGTCGAGTTGAATTTTTAAAACGCAATGTCACACATGCAACCAGAGGCATTATCACACTGCCAAAATAGTTCTTGCTTGTTAAATTTCTGCATCAATTGGTCCACATTCCCGAATGTTGTGCCTAACATCATTCTGAGAAAATTCAGGATATTTTGCATGCTTTATGATGTTTTCTTTGGACTTTCATTGCTTCCATTTTAAACAGTGGCTTTATGAGGCTTCAACCATCTGCATCAAGTAAATTCTAAAGTCTTCTCCAACCAACCAACCTCCAAACTCCAATCACCCTTCACTAAAATCCAATGAACAATAGTAATATCGGTTGTAGAAAAACATACATTTGAAATTCAATATACGCCAATCTCGAAGTGTACAGTCGGAAGGGATGCCCTTTGAACTTAAAGCAAAAAATGCTGTTCCCCTTTGATTCGTGTTCACTGAACCTGCTGAGAGCCACATAAATTTGATTAAAACGCGGTTGATCCTTTTCCAGGCTTGGAAATTGTAGGGACCCATTTTTGATCGAGAACCTCATAGTTGTATCTGGCTATAAGTCCGCAAATCTGACAATGTATTCCCAATACTTTGTATAACAAGACTTGGGCTTCTTTTCGCATTCCTGAAGAATATGCTCGTAGACGGGGTTTACGTAAGTTTGAGGGGCTAGATAGAGGGATTGATTGAGTCGATACTTGGTGAGGGTGTGTGTCTGCATTGATGTCCAATACTCTCTGGAAAGAGGAGAGATATTTCAAAAATGCCATCATAACAACATCAAACCTCGATCCCACCTCCCTATCGCTTCGAAGAGAAAAGAGGGCACAGTTAGACGATTTCGTCTTAACATGGTTGAGTTTGTTTAGCTGGCCGCCATGGATGAGCAAAGATGAGGATGGTTCTCGACTTTTTTTGGTTGAGAAGGGACGGAAAAGAAGAATGAGAAGAGACTCAAAAGATAGAAGTCAAGTCCAAATCCCCTCCCTTGAACTGACTGGAAGACTGACTGACTTCCCCTTTGAATTTCGTTACAATGAGAATACACTCCCTTCCCGAAATAAAGAGGGATTATCCGAGGTTTCATTCTCTCAAATAATACCTACACTACTACATGGACATTGTAGGACATCGTATTCGGGAGAAAAAGACCCCCAACCACCCAAAGTTCGAGATGAGTAAGACGGGCTCGAAAAAGTGAACACTGCGTACCTTTTCTACAATAAAAAGAACCATTCTTTCGTAATAATTGGCTAATAGCCTCAGATAAATAACAATAGCTTAATGGTTCATTGGAGGGGGAAGCGATCTCGAATTCGAGTCCACTTCACTTCCGCACATTTTTGACTTTTATCGATACGACTCGAAATCATCGAACGACAAAGAGACTCGGCAAATAGAACTAACCATGATCAACCATCAGTAAATCTGGTTTTATAGCGACCAAATATGTCCAAAAATGTGTTTGAAAGGATATCATATTTCAAGAAACATTTTTGGGATTCATATTTTGGGAAATCAATGCAAAATTAGCTTTTTAATGACTTTGAAAAGACATTTTAACTACACCGTCACGAGTTAAGGGACGGCAAGACATATGCAAAAGGATTTGATTGCGTGATACGAGGCCGACATTTATTTTATAATTTTATAAGGGCTTTTGATCCAATTAAAGTTTGATTTTTTTTGTCTTTTGGATACGCAAAATGAAACTTTAAGAAGAACAATGATCACTGATCACTGATTACTTACCAAGCAATTTCATCTAGCATGCACTTTCAATCAATAATCAAAAGTGGTAACAGAGGATACGATTTCTAACATGAACATTGTTGAACCGGCACTTATACCACAAGACTTAAACTCCTTTTTACCCATGCTCATAGTATGTGTGCCCAATTGGTTTGATCCTGATCCATTTGAGATTCAAATCATCGGGGTTTTGGACCTGAATGAAGCCATTTATGCATTGATTGTATGGACTGGAGAAGTAGGATTGCCCTGCATGATGGCTTTCACATGGAAATTTTCCCCTCTCAGGGTCCAATTCAACCCTTGCAGCAGTGAAATAGTGAGAGTGAGAGAGAGAGCCCACTATGACTCGTTTGATGATGACGATGACGACGACGACGTTTGAAACCTGGCTTCAATTGAAGGTCGATTCAGATGCAGATTTCCTGACATGGGCCACGTTGGTCCACGAGACGACCCTTTTTCAAAGCGAGATGGTGTGTTTCGAAAAGATCGCTACGTCCTGCACATAGAAAGAGAGATACCAAGGGAGAGCGAGTTGAAATTGTCGTTTGCTGTCCGTCCGCCAGAAATGTCCACGTCCTTTGGAGAAATTTCGATCTATATTCATTGAAATTCGCAGTCAATATGGCCAAATCCAATGAATTTGTCACACTTGCAATTGCAAACTTTCGTTTAAATGAGAAGAATCCAATCCAATCACAAGGGTTGAAAAGGATTTCAAACCTAGGCGAAATGGCGATATCAGATCCTGGAAACAGTCCAGATTATGTAAAATAGCCAGCCTCGTGTTGCCCAACCCTGGAATCTGATTTCACCGAATAGGATCGACTGTCCATTTCCGAAGCGGACTTGACAGTTGAAATATTGGATTTCTCGCCTTTTTTCGGTCACCTCAGGGTTACAATTGACACTTCCACTGGTTTTCGATGGCATTCGCCAATAGTCGCAAAGAATATCCAAATTCTTCATGAGGGTAAAACCATGTTAAAGTTATCTGCTTTGCTACCGAAGTGAATCTCTGGCATTTTATGACTATGTGTAGATCTATCTCAATCAGCATCGTCACCCTGAAGGAATCATTCACCGGTTTTTGGGTGGAAAAAGGATCGAAATCTCAGAAATGCTATCAACCACGAGCGGGGTAACTGGACGGAAATTGGAAAATGGGTGCAAAGATCCCTCCCCTCTCGTTTTTCTCTCCTCCTTTCGTCCAACCCCAATGGCCAAGATGGACCCATTTTCAGTCTGAACTGAGAACGTGGTCAATGGCCACATGTGATTTGATTTCCAAAAAGGGAGTAGATCGCGAGAGAGGACATTGAATATCACTCAGTCATCCAGAAAATAAATCTGTGGCAGATACTAATTTAATGTAGCGGACGAAGAGTATCACTATTTGCATATGTTCCCAATTCACTCGGATCATTTTTGTTCCAATGGCAGTAGGAAGAGTGCAGCCGGGATCTATTCTTTCGGGTTGGCAATTTTTTGAGTGGTCCAAGTTGTTCCATTTAGGTAGTTTAGACGAGGATCACGAGAGGAATTTTTCGTCTGACTTGACGAAGATGATCCCTTCATCCAGCCGTCAATGTTGTACCAGCATCACGCTTCGAAGGTCATTATGCATTCTGTCCATGATCAGAGTCCATAAATGGAGGGCTCTTTTCTTCTTTTCCTTCTTTTTCTCTCTCTCTTTGGATCTCTGTCCCTTGGTTTCTTTCGAGACGGAAGTCCTCCTGTCAATGTTGTCATGGCTCTCTTGAGCTTCTCCATTTTTTTTATCTCAACTTATTGGGCATTGGCTTGAACGATGTAACATCAAGGACAAGTCATGATAACCAACTCTCTAACATACCTAACCCATTAGTTTTGTTCCTTGGCAAACGATGAAGCTTGATCCCTACAAATTTCGATCCATCCCGTTTCGTTTCGTACACTTGAAAAGGCATCTAGACTTTACACATCTGTGGCTTTTGCAGAGATGAAACTAGGACCAGCTCAGGAGAGAGAAAAAATACGCGACTGGGCGACCCAGAGAATGCGAGAGTGAGTGAGAGAGTGAGTGAGTGAGTGAGTGATCGACACGGCCGTGACGTGGGTCCACAAAATGGAATGAAGGAAAATTCTCCAGGGATACGGGGACAATTTGACACTCAATTCCAGTTGGAAAGTGCCTTGCTCGTCTTGGATGGGTTAGCTAAGAGTTTGGTCTCAACGTGAGTGCCAAGCGATTCAGGACCCTTCGGAGAATTTCAAATTCATTAGATGTTATATCAAAAAGGGCAAAACAAGTTTTCAAAGCACCATGCTGTTTGCGCATATTTTCAAATTGAGTAGGATTTGCGCCAGATGGTGGGATGGAAGAGTATGCCAATATGGATTCACGATGTAAATTTGCAATGTTTGTGACAAACTCAAAATTTAGCCTCCAAAATTACATAGAAGCTATTTCATGGAAAGAGTACGGATTTTACAATATGGGTTGCCGCGCCATCTATGAACCGACTCCTAAACTCTGTTCACAAGAAAGACTGTCAAATGCAATTGAACTTTCAAATCTGGCTTTGTTTAATCAATAGCATCTCTTTCGAAGGAAAAAATAATAATCAGACACCCTTGCAATTTGATAATTTGAATGGGTTACAACTGCATGCTTTTGTACTTACATGGGGCCTGTTCAGACCACATTGTTTTAAAGCACATAAAGCAGATTCTGAAACAAGCAAAACGCTTATTTAGAAACGTGTTCTAATGTAAGGGACTAAAGTTCCTTTCAAGGCTGAATGAACAAGGAGTGTCTAGAGACTACGTTTAGCTAAGAGATGGAAACTGAAGAGTCTCGCTTCAAACGCCATCTGTAGGCAATGTCATGAACTATTCTACGAATGGATGGTGGAACTCGAAACCATTGACGAAACCCATAATATAAAGGCTATGAAAATACCCTGTTTAGTTTCTCTAAAAGCCATGATATTGAACAGAGATACTGAACCCAGACTCTGAACCAAGGAAAACTTGTTTTTTTTGGTGAAGTATGAGGCATTTCAATCTAACAGTCTTGACGACTTGATTTGTTGTCCCTTGCCTTCTGCCGTGCGTATCCAATGACAAATAATAATTGTTAAATGACTTTAGATTATCCAGGGATAACCTATAAAATAGTATAAATAGGGGTCCTTGGCTTTGCCTAAAAGTTCAAGAGAAAGTTTTTTCCCGGTGAAAAGACAAAACCGCACTTCAGACTGTTTGTTTTTTAGATTTGGCACCACTGTTTACAAAAATTCTTAGTCAGAGATGCTATTTTGTGTTCAAGTTTCATTACGTGGTTTCATTTTTTATTCTTTGTACGAGTTTTATCTTTATTTTTGTCAGTAATAGATTAATAAATGGAACAAACTTTAAAAACATGTAACAGGATAACTGGAACATTTTCGTTTAAGAAATCAGTGCTTTAAGGCCACCCAAGGCCACCTATTTTTCATCAATTTAATACAAACTGAAATCGCAATAACTAATGAATTATAACTTGGGTCTATTGCAAGGACACAATGTTTTTGAAAGTTCATAGATATTTTGCAAATTAATCCGTCACATTACAAAACACAATGACCTGAAAAGACGTCTATGCCTGACATTAAACAAAAGTAAATGATTGTCAAATCGGTCACATCTCATTGTTATTTCAAATATCTTAAAAAGCAAAGTCGGTGCCCAACTTTAAGCCAGGCAATTGTTAAAAATGATCTTTCTATGAAAATATAAGAGTGGCACACTTGCAAAGTAATGAATATTCTGCAAAAACTTTTGTGAATCACTGCCAAAATTATCATCGTTCGAGAATAAATACAGGGTGCACCACTTAAAATCGGACATGAATAATTGATAATTTGAGGGAACAGAGCCATCGAATCAAAAATCCCTTGTTACAAAAGATGTTGATTGCAACTTTATTTAACAGATCTATTACTAAGTTATTCGACACAGAGACCCTTGCTTTTAACCATGGTCTTGAACCTCCTATCTACACATGAGCAAATGATCCGCACCTGCTCTGCTGGAATTTTAGTCCATGCAGCTTAAAAGGCGGCAGTCAAGGAAGCCAAAAAATTTAAGCCTTTACACCCCACCTTCTTCTCCAGAATGGCCTAAGAAGTAAAGTTCTTGGATTAAGATCTGAATAAGCCTTGACACAATGGTCCTCATAGACAAGCCCTGGATAACCAATCTTTTTACGAGCATCTTTCTTGGTTGCCTTTTTTCTTGCTAAAACAGCAGAAGTCTCCAAATCCCCTCAAAATAGTAACAAGTGATAGCCTATGGGCTGGATTTGGGGGTCTTCACGCTAAAATTGAAATTGGCACTGCTAGCCTGGCCTTTATCGAACCTCTGTCCGATTTTAAGTGGCGCACCGTGTAAATGCTATTTTGTATATTTCGCCATTTTTCCTGATATTAAAATAAAATCTTCTGTAAATAATAATGTTGCCACCTTCAAACCTTTTGATCTCGGTCTCAAAACTCACCATTTACAATTAAATCTAAATGATTTGACACTAATGAAGCCTGAGAAAGGAATTCTAAGTAATGAATTGTTCCAAATTGACATTTCACGACATCCAACCATTTTTTGCAAACGTGGTGTTATGCCACGGCTCATATTAGGCGTCAAGTCAATGAAAACGTGTTTGACAAGCTCTTGTCGCACATTTGAATCAACCGCACTAAAATATCGGGTAGCCCATAAGTAGACGCCCTCTAGGAGATCTTGACATTGATGGACCTGCCCATGGAGAACCAGCTGACAGATCCTTTTGAAAATTTGAGGTTTTTCATGCATCAGTTCCCGCCACTTTTACTTTTAGAGCAATTTTGATCCTTCTTGGCCTAACTGCGACCTTCGGCAAGAAGTTGGTCAAAGTTAGAAAGAGGGTAACCCCGTTAAGGGTCGGACACGTTTATGATTCATTTACGTATTCTATGATAAATACTTCCTTTTGGCAGGTGGCAAAATCCTTCTGCCAGATGCATTTTCGGCGTTGAAGGTCGTAGTGAGGGTGGAAATGACCCATGACCCATGACACAGATCCACAATGCACACTGGGTGCAGAATGATGATTTGCTGGAAATGTGGTCTTTTCAAGTTTAAAAAAGATATTTTGTTTGCTTAAGCACTTCAACGCTGACCAGTTACAATCTTCTGACAAGGTTACTTTTTGTAGCATATATACCTAAAAACAGATTTAATTTGATTAAGCAACTAGCCATAGTAATGTAAAAGCAGCGAAGCATTTTCAAGTAAATCTGTTCGTAAAAAATGGTCATGTCAGATAAAAATGATTTAGGGCAATGTTTCCATCGCATTCTAATGAGATGCTACTTTCTTAATGGGATTCTATGTTTATTATCATGAATATAATTTTCACATTTAAACAAGAATGTAAGATAAATGAAGTCAAAACCAAAAATAATAATGCTCGAAATGTACTGAAAGAATAACTCTTGATCAAAATAATTATTTGCGGTGGATCCATTAAAAAATTACATTCAGAACATATCGTCTCTTGATTTAAAAAAGGTGGTAATGACAAACAATACTCTTACGTTGACCATGCACCAATTAGAACCATCCTTTTTTCGTCCTACATCAAGGTGCGCGCTATCAAAAAAATAGGCGAACTTTAAGAACAGATTAAACATGGATGCAACAATAGCTGAAATATGTATTATACATCAAAAGATTTATCAGCTAATTGCCTATACTTTTGATTTTTTCAAAAGTGACACGCACCCTCAATTTTTTGAGTAATTTGAATTTAATTGTATGTTTTCAAGAGCATTCATGGGCTCTGTCCTAACCTAGGATTTGACATCAGTTGTAGCGATCGTAGAGGTTTTACATGCGTTCTGAGAGCACCTCCAAATCTTAAGGAAATTAGGCTAGTTCGTTCAATGAAGTCCTCCTCTCTTCTTCATCGGGCTCCAATTTGTTACCCATTAGTCTTCGTCGGGAATATGTAGGAGCTGATCCTCTAACAGCATTTAAGGCAGGATTGGACAAATTTTTAAAAACTATTCCTGACCAACCCACTATACAAGGGTTGTATAGAT
>CM021314.1:6368659-6380404 GCA_010645155.1 Tigriopus japonicus
TTTGGGCCCAATTGCAGTGATTGAAGACTTGGTGGTACCTGGGCCTGTCCAACGTATCCTTGATCCACACACTTAGAAAAACTTAACCGTCTGACCAGGAACCTCTCACCACAGGACGCGAACTTCAGCTGACGCCTAGCCCAAGAAGGCCCTTAAAACGGTGCGGCTTTGCAGTGAATTTGAACGAAATTGCCAAAAGACGATAGAAAAAGTTGTTGGATTGCAAACATCACTTCAGAACAAAGTTGCAGCATAAGATAGCGCTCCTTTTCCTGCCATTAATTGTTATAATGATGCTTTCAGTTCCCAGGAATTAGTCAAAACTGAGCTGCTTCAGACCAATGTCTCCCACAAAACTGAGAATGGATCTCAGTTAAACGCATGTATAACTTGAATATAAAAATACCAACTTCAGACAACGGGTTCAATCATACACAGATCAGACAGCAAACAGCTGTCTTTGCATCCTCTTCAGTAAGTATATCCATGGTCTGACTCAACCCCACCGAGGAACATTGCCTTATGGATGAAATTGTCCTTGGCTTGAAATCTCTTCGCAGGATTGACAACCTTAGCGACCAACCGGTTAGCTGACATCGGCCTGCCAGGTTTGAACCGGTATTCTGTGGCCTTACACTCTTCCCAGTCCTTTATTGTCTTCGTGACGGCCGTCAAAAATCATCCAAGGGCGAACCCGACGTCAGAATTGGCATCGCCAGTTGAGACCCACTCAACAAAAATTCCGCAGAATTTATTTCACATGTCGTCGCTGGCTTGTTTCGATTGATGGAATAAAAGTTTTTTTTCAAATACATACTGCCAATCCTCCTAAATTCTGTTTTTCCAATTTTTTTTTCAGATCCACTAAAAACGACGCCCTTGGGTCTGCAAGGAGTAGGATAACTAAGTACAAGGATCGGCCATGAGCCCGCTCAGTATTGGATCGGATCAATTCTGAGGTCGGCTCATCATGAGTCGGATCCAAAAACCTCAGGACACGATCCTGGACTCACAATTTTCTATAAAAAATTGAAGTCGAATCCTAAGACCAGTATCATTTCCAAAAGAAAATGTACAAGGCTTACTGGAGCAAACTTGTTGATATTTCTGATTTTTATGGCGAAAAGGCATGGACTTGCAGGGTAGTACCTCAATTTCCAAATTTAACAAGCTCAATACTTCGTTTTCATTCACCATAGTGCCTTAATTTCTACTAGTTGGCACGGTAATTATAAAAGAAAATTTTAAAAGAGCCCTTGTTATTTCATTATGAATCATTATTGAGTTGAGTTGGTATTGCGATCAGATCAGCTACAATTTTTGTCGTTACTTTAACTACTTCCAATTACCTGGAACCTTTATATCTTTGCTACAGACACAACCTCAATGTTATGTGATTTGCTTAATTACTCGGTGCTCTCAAGTGTCAGAATATTTGAAAAATGATTCTTTTCATTGCATTTTTTCAATCTAAGCTGATATCTTTCTGTGGGTTTGACCATTGGCCACATCTACATAAACAAGAGAAAGGGTGTTGCTGCCTTTTATGATTTTCAACCATTTCAACCATGTTGAATGTTTGTAAGTTTTGGTTATGTTTTCATTTTAGTTAGAAGACCCACCCAGAATAAAAGAGCTTTTGAATATCGTAAGAAAATACAGTCTAAAGGTTTTTCTTTGTTTGTAAGGGGGAGGTAAAGGGTCCCTGGGCTTCCTAAGAAGTGCTTAGGGAGGCCTGGCTGAAAAACGTTGAAGAACCCCTAAGCTACAGTGTTTCGAATGGTTTTATAAAGCTTAGATCGAAATACCCAAGCACAACTTTAGGACCTGCCAACCAACTTATTTTCTCTTTTTTGTTTGACATAAAATCTAAGTTAAGTCCAAGGGAAAATGATAAAATATTAATTATTGTGAATACACAAAAGTCTTACGTCATTTCAAAACTCATTATAAGATTGAAGCCTGTGATGGCATTCCTTATTGATGACAACCCCAGTATTACAATCTACATCCTAGCAAAAGAGGACGTTTCCGATAGCATGAGAGGGTGTTCGTCTTTTGTAAATAACAAAACACGAAACCAGAAATCTCTTAAACGAATTTACCTTCAAACCAGAACCATGATCAAAATGGGCTATAATCAAAACTAGAAACATCAATCTATGTTTTCCAAATTACCCAACTCATAATGTCTTTAACATTGCAAAATATGTCTCATCGAAAAAAATAATTAGTGAGCATTTTAAGTGCTATTATAAAAAATTGGTGAATTTTGCAACCATGCGAGGGGTATTCAAACTAGAGATCGGCTAGGCTTTTAACTCGTTTAAATGCGCGATCTTTTGGATTCAAGGAAGATATCGAAATGAAGATTTATCTCTTGTGAGCAAGTTTTACTTTACAAATTTTGTTGCTAGACAAACTTGCTTGAAGTTATGCTTTAATTAGACAAGGTATGTTAGGCGACCCCTGCACGTTTCAAAAATGGACGCCACGAGCGAGAAACGTCCAATATTTTGTAAAGTTGAGATGTTGCTCATACTCATATATCAATATTGGGTGAACACTTGTGGAGAACTGATGATAAGTTTCGATGTGATACAACTTGGCTTTCAAAGGTACATCATTTTTGTCATGTTGCTCGCTCTTGACGCTTTTTTCTACACATGTACAGTATACAGGATCACCCAACACACCTTGTCTAACTAAATCATAACTTCGAACAAGTTTGTCTTATTTTGATCTTCACATAAATCCACAAATCGCGCATTTAATCGAGTTAAAAGCCCAGTCTATCACTAGTCTGGATATCACTCGTATTACCTTGCCTTCATCTGTTTTCGGTTTTGGTTTTGGTTTAGCCCTCTTTCGGCTGAAACTTTTAGTTTTAGTTAAGGGCCCTTTCGGTCCATCACTAATGTTAAGGGATTAAAAAGCAATGGGAAAAGGTCTGTTAGTTCCCACCTACTTAAACCAGGGATCCACGATAAAAAAAAAGCAGATTGCTTATATGTATACTTCTTCTAATTGACAAGATACACCCATACATACATGATTAAATTTAACCGAAAGATCCATTTCAAAAAATACGATGGAATGATAAGATGGTTACAAAATAATTGAAATGGTCCAAATAACAGGCCTAAGAACTACCTAACCGTAAGTACATGAAACGTTAGATCCACGCACTCTTCGGATCCTGCCACCTCGAATTTCGACCGTGTTAGATTTACGGTTTGTGTCTCAATTGAGCTGTCACCAGACCTTGGCTTCATATCACTTACATGGTCGTCTCTCAATCGATGTTCCGTCCACTTTTTGCTCCGTCCAATATCACGATCAATTTCCATTCGATCAAAACAGCTCAATTTCAATATCCAAATCGAGCACTAGGAGCAAAAAAAGTCACGCCTTTTCCTGAGAGCGCAAAGCAAAGCGTGCACTGTTCAAACATTTCACATTTGCTCATAAAACGCTAGACACAGTGCATAACAGATTCCTTTAGTCTCCTTGGACACATCATTCCAAAGATCCGTTTCCTTTACGTTTGCATCGGTTTAAGATGACTTAAAAGTTTGCAAGTTACAAGTTCTAAGCAATATAATGCCGCTCATGGTTTATGCAAATTATATCACTCTTTATATGGTGGAAATCGGATGAACGAACAAGATCCCTGATGGGTTGGTCCTAATGCCAATGAGTTTTTTGTGGGGTGATGCCAGACGGTCGGAAAGCAATGGCCAACACTCACTGAAGTTCCACCTCCTTCACTGCCAAGAAAGATGGTTAGTCTGAAATCGTAAGCTGAGCAGTATACTTTCAGTAATAAAAGAACATACCTAATGAGGATAAAAAGTAAAGTGTATGAAAAGAGAAAACCTTGATATCGTTGGGTATATTGACAACAGAAAACCGAAAACATTTGGGTTTTGCCAGTGGAATACAAGCCATTCTTCAGAGCGAGATAAGGGTTTGGGGATGGTCGCAGCATTGTGTGGAGGAGAACTAGAGAGAAAAAAAGAGAGAGGAGGGGGCTAGAGCTAAGGGAAACAACAACCATGATGATGACTAAACCTGGACCCGAAATTCCTGCGTAATGTTGTTTAGAACAGTCTCATCTATTTTGCATACGAGGAGGACAAAACACAGACAGGGGTCCTGCAACTGATAACACACGCTTTACGAGATCCAGATCCACAGCCATGAACGACGAGATACCGAAGGTGGTGCTGTATTTGCCATTGTTGTTGTTTGTGGAGATTCTTCCCATATGGAAATGGCTGAAACCACCCAGTCCGTCTGAAAGCTTTGCGGCAAACTTTGAAGCCTCAAACTTATAAAGATAATCAGCATTCAAATGGAATACCAGTTTCGTCCTCATTCAATGGATTTTCATTTCCTTGTTTCTCTCCTTCGAATAGTGGATGAATTTAAATCGCTGGGGTTGGGAACCCTGATCGAAATTTAGTCTCAGCTTGTATAACAATAGGGTATGCAAAGTTGCAAAAAATCTTACACATGTACCACTAAATACGCCTGAGTACGCTAGATGGATGTTCAACGGAGATTGGAGAGTTGCCGGTAGCAGGCAGGAAAAATCCATTGTCTGAAAGGATTGTACGACTTGCCTCTCCGGACGCATGTAGATTGACACTATTTGAATTTTGGCTTGGGCCAACCATGATTCCTCTTCTAACTAACCGACCGACTCACCGAACTCGTCAAGCCAAGCACCAACTTAATTTGAATAGATTTATCACTGATATCAAGCATGAAGCTGCCAGTCTCAGTTGGAAGTTGGACGCAAAAGACTTCACTTGCAGACATCTGGATTTGCCCTCAGCAAATTTCGCGATCGTTGTTTTGAGATGGAGCATTTCACGAAGAACATCTTGAAGAGAAGCTTTCCAACTATTTCGGCATTTGGTGAAAGACAGAAAATGGGGTAAGATTAAATGGTATACTAATACGACACGTTTTTGCACTAAAGAATTTGACATCAGGCTTACAAATCTGGCAATTAGGGGACAAAGGCCACAACCATCGGTTTTAAGCAAACAAGCTTAACACAAAAAAGCGATAAACACGTGAAACGGACCTTCAGAAAATCTGCTAAAAGCTGTGAATGGATTTGCCTTTTTGAGGTTCTTATTTTTTTATTCTGAAAGGATGGCTCAATTGGATTTGAGGGCTTCATAAGCTTTTGGGAGTTTCTATGCAAAGGGGAGTCAAAGGGGAACCGCACAAACGAATGGCTTGGACCCTACTTTAGTGGCTAATTTCATTAACTCATGTCACTGATTAACATGCAAAAAAGCACTCGACGAGAGCAATGAAATTTGCATTTGAAATTGAGACCCTTAACATCATGGAGCGTTAGCTTATCTATTGAATTCAAAAGGATGTTCCGAAATTATCCCGGCATTTTGATGTCACTCCCTAGTCTTTGCTACTGATGAGGCATGGTGTTTCAACTGAAAGTTTCACACGTGTCCGAGTCGTAATCAGAATTTAGTTGGTAAGTTTGAGTATCGATCGTATTTGGGCTAGGATCTTGCTCTCCATTCGTCCATTGGTGAGTCAGACCTTTCCCAAAAACCAGACTGGGCTTTCAATTCTCTTCTTCAAATCCTCCAAGTGTCGTCTCGCAAATGTTGGCTATTTCAGCCCATAAATCGTTGGGTAACAAACTCGGGTCGAAGATCGTCGTCCCCTCTTTTTCCTGTTATTCTTCTTCTTCGTCGTCGTTGCTTGTCGTCTACTTACTTCTCTCTTCAATCGAGTTCCGTTTTTCCCCTCGGGAAAGAAAGTCGCTTTTAGGAGGGGGACCCTTCTTCCCTCTCTTGGTTCTTTGGCCAATGTGTACTGCAATATTGTCCGTACGTACGTGGCACACAGGATGGACCATCGAAAAAGCGTGACGAGGACTTCGATCCACTTTCCAACAACCAGCCACTGGCCAATCCCTTAAAGCTGCCGATGGCGTTGGCACCAACGACTGACTGTCCTATATTTGGTTGCCAGAGCCATCATCGGCAGGGAACAACACTAAGGGAACCCCTGTTCCCTAACGCTCGGCCAAGGATAGCAGCTCTTCGTAGTTTTGGCCAGAAAGTTCTCTTTTTTATCTTGACTTCTTTGGACATTGGAAGTGGAGATGAGAGAGGAAGGAAGGAAGGGGGAAAAGAAAGGCATTCTCAGAGGCAAGACGAAAAAGAGAGTTATGGATGGCTCTTGTGGACTTAACAACCATTCCCACTGAGTGAGTGGGTGTGTATCGTGCTCACCATCCGCTCTGAGATAAGATAAATTGTTAAAGTTGAGAGCAAGGCTTAGGAAAATGAAAGGAAAACATTTTGAGAACCCATTCATCAGCCCTTAAAATTGTTTGCTACGACGCAATCACTCTGACCATGGAACTTGATTCTTATATAATCAAGAGCCCTAAATTTTCAGACTGGATGAGTGGTTTTCGAGCCGAAGAGGCTCAAAGAATGTGAGGATGAGCCATGCAGTTCGCGTAATATCATTGCCCACCAAAGCCAACCGCAATTCAAATGCAAAATTCAATTTACTACCCATTCATTCATTCATTTCTTTCTGCTACCATCGAATTCGACTGGTTTTACTATGGAGTTCGGAGTTCTTCCAAAAAAGTATTTCTGAGCTCACCACAATAGCTGTCATATCAAATTACAAGAAAAGTTTAGGACGTGACTGAAACGTTGGAGACCATGCAAAACATGACCTCCGTAATCGATAAAAGATTTGTTTTCCAGTTCCCATGAAACTTCCATTTACAATTTGTATTGCGTTATCATTAGTTAAAAAGGTTTGATTAGTTCATTAGGTAGGGTAGGTCCAAGACCAGAATACCATGAGATTAAAATCTGTTTTGAACAACGAAAATCAATTATTGATAAGGATTGATACTGCAAATGATATATTTTTTCTTGTCATAGGTATTCGAGTGATTAGGCTTAGGTTGCTTCTAATAGTTGGACTCGCGATTTAAACCAAAACTAAGAGAATTCGTCGATTATATTTGTGAAAATATAAACCATTTCATATATTGTAGAAAACGATGTTAAAAGGTTAAGTCGTTTGTCAGCAAGTGTCCTTACTCTAGAGATCGAAAAGATAAAAGAAGAAAGAAGGAAAACATGCCCCAATAATCATTAATACTTCATCGCAAGACTTATATCACTTCCTTCAAATGCTAAGAAGTTCGAGGGCAATTAAAAGACATTTATACGGCGTGGCCGGGCAAAATTAATCAGGTAGATATTCCTTTTTATCCGAGGGGCCTACGTTTTAATTTCTTGTCCTATTTTGCTTTTATTTGCCAAAATTAAGGAATTAATTTCCATGGTTAAGTGTGCAAAAAATAAAACCATGTTATAAATTTGAGTAAGAAGGGAGCCAAAAAATGCATGCCTTAACGACACACCTTTCAAAAGACATGTCGGAAACACAGACGTTACTCTTAAAACCCAAGTACAATAGGTCAGTTAATTTATTAGACTTTTTTCACCTTTTCTTTCATCTAAAAAAGTAAATTGTTACCAAATTGTAGCAAAAGGGATCAAACTTCAATTGAGATTTCCATTTCAAACAGTTGGGTAGTTGTACTGAATATTAAACTAATCATATATTTATAAAAACTAATATAAATATAAATTATTTTACTTATTTAAAATAAAAACTAATCATATATTTTTACCCACCCATTGAATTGGAAACGTTAGTTATTGAAACAGTCTCTGATTAATTGTTGTTTCTTACATTTTCTACTTTGCAAGCAAAGCTGTTTTACCTTGCCGTCATACTGCACAATAAACTTTTCAACGAAAATAATGCTCCACTGAATTTATTTTAAGTAGGGACG
Source organism: Tigriopus japonicus (assembly GCA_010645155.1). NCBI lineage: Eukaryota > Metazoa > Arthropoda > Copepoda > Harpacticoida > Harpacticidae > Tigriopus > Tigriopus japonicus. The sequence continues at coordinate 6,376,548 of CM021314.1, forward strand.
GGCAAAAAGTGCAAATCAAAAGAAGCTTTTGGTTACAAAAAGTTGCACAAAAATCAGCCCAAAATCGTAAAATAAAATGCAGAAAAAGATCAAAAGCGCAAATAAAACCCAAATAAGTGCAAATAAAATTTAATAAATTCGCAAAAAACTGAAATTCCTGAAACAAAAAGCTTCAGATACTTTCTCGTCATCTGTTTGTTATTTTTCGATCTTAAAGAGGAAAATTTAGATATTGAAGTAGTTTTAAGCAATACTATGCTAGCCTATGTTGGAAGCCGTAAAATCAGATTTAGTTTTCAAATTTGAAAAAAAAAATCTTCCAAAAGTAAACATTTTAAAAAGAAGAAATAGCAAACTCTCAACAAATTGTTCATTTTAGGCCGAATTCGCAAAAAATCGTGCAACTAAAGGGAAAAGTGCATAAAGGCAAATACTGTAAATGGGTTCATGTTACTAAAAATCTTTTTACACTTTTTGCCCGTCCCTAATTATAAGCCATCAACTTTTACGACTAGTTTGAACATGATTTTCAACCCTTCTGCTTTATTTTTTTGTCATGATCGACGACCTTCCTTTTTTTGACAATTTGTAAATCGTTCAAATAATTCTTCAATTGTTCCAATACTCAGTGTTTTGGATAAACTTGCATGAAAGGATCATTTTTGGTGACTATCTCAAATCTCTCAAAGCTGTTCATTATACGAAATAAGCAACATACCAAAGGCAAAATTTACAGAACAATTTCTTTAAATTGGAGACGGGGGGTAATTATTCGTTTTATCAGTCCTTGATACTTCAATCATGCTCTTGGTAATGGATAATGTTGACAACTCTACCGATTCCTACCGTCCATCTTTAACCTAAGCTCTGAATCATCCCATTTAGTAAAAATTTCATCTTCATTCAAAACATAGATAGTGTTGTTCAACGTGGAACCCACTATAGCCTGTCCAATTGGTTTAATCCCGTCTGGGTTCTTCCCCCTTTCGTGTACACACGCACACCACTTTCATTTATTCCAAGAGGGGGAAATAGCCTCTGGTCCAGAGCTACATTTTCCAAATCCGATCAACTCGGACTGGAACGTGGTTCGAACTTGGAACTGGTCCCTCCGAGTGAAGTGACTGGCTGTTTTGGCCTTGGACGGGGCTGGCCACAACGCACCACATCAGTTAGTTGGACAAAGGGCAAGCAAGGGAGGGATTTCGTTGGAAGGGAAAGAGGAGGAAAAGGAGACGCAGGAATGAGACGGAGGAGGAGGAGCAGCAGAACAGAACAGCGGGAAGGGATAGGAAACCAAGGAGGACCCCCCTCAACAGACACCTACACACATACAAGTGGAGACTTGGTGGATGATGGTGTAGAAGCAGCAGCAGTTGTAGATTTGAGTCCGTGGTGCAGAAGTAGAATGGTTCCCGAGAACGCACACAGTTGTAGAAGCTAGCTGGTGATGCATGGGGGAAATGTGACCACTCATGCATCAATCCCCCTTTCCATTTCCTTTGATTACGCTTCAGTAGTGCCGATGTCTAAATCTTCTTATGCTTTGGACCCTAAGCTTGCAGAGCATTTTCCAAGACAGAGTTCTCCGTAGGTTTTCTACCTTCAACCCATTGAAAACGGGTAAATTTTCAATAGGATGGGATCAAAGCTGGCCAAGTAACTGACAGCCCACATTGGAAGAAAAGGCTAGGGCAAACCAAGTGGGGAGGATTGAAGATTGCTTGTAATCATGGTAAGTGCTGTGGATGGTAAATGACATTAGAATGGCTTTTGTTTCATGTCTTTCCTCTACCTTGTCGGTTGTTCGTCCGTTTATTGTTCCCACTATTTGTAAACGAGTATGTCTGGGTGTCTCTTGAATATTTAGCATGAGGCAAATAGGCAACTAGGCAGACAGTACAGTCAGCGGGTGGAGAGACCTCCTTCCACTTGGTAAGAATTGTGGTCTCTCTTCGTCGGTTGGTAGCTGAAGGGGGGTTTTCATGTGGAAGGCCGTGTATCTCCTTGATTTATCGCTCCAAACCAACTTTATCTTCTTCTTCTTCACTCTTGAAAGCAAACGAGACCACCAACCAATCCTCTTCACAACTAACACGTTCAAACGCAATTGACAAAATTGGGATTGAAACCTGTCTCTTTTGGACCGGCGTCCCGGCGTTTTGCACAATACTTATAACATTGAAACAACCTGCATAGAAGATTTATTGCTTTTTTATTTACGATATTCATGTTGGTCAAGCAATATTTTGTCGACACAAATGAAAATCCCAGGTAAATAAATTTCCTGGCCCTCACTTTATGTCAAATTTCTGTTTCAAGGATAGAGAGTATTGGATTAGAACCCCTATACCTCGAGAAAGCTCAAACAATGGCCGACTTTTGATAGAATAACAATGAAATGAAAACAAAAGTCGAATTATCGTATCATAGAGGGCAGTGGCATAATATCAACATCCTGGGTCTAACTCTGCACGAGTTCTGAATAATAATCGAGAAGTAAAGTTGTAGGAAAGAGAATATGCCTCCTGTTCAAATCCATAATCACAATGGATCACAGCGTTTAGTCAATGGAGGACAAAAAAAAAATTTAATAATCTCTGTGGAATAACCCCAGCCCAAATTTCAAATCAATTCCAAAAGCAAGTTTGGTTTTCTCATAGTTTGAAGGTCCCTAGGCCAGAATGTTCCTTGTTATGCTCTCTTCCCATGTTTTCAATTTGAATGAGAAAAGATGGGATAAAAAAGATGTGCTTTTTGCCTCCTATGTCACCTCTAAGTAACATTATTGCCTTTGAAGCTGTCCTCCTGTCAATTGAGTGACTCACATTAGAATATTCAAGCGTAGGCAATTTCCCAACTCACAACCTCATCATTCATTAGCATAAATTCACCAGCAAAAAGTGCTTGCCTCACACGCACACAAGACTCACCCTAAAGTATGCAATCCAGTGCACAGAGGCTAGCAAGCAAAAAATAACTTTGCATATTTGGAGTACCAGAATTTTTGAGCTACGATTTCAAACTCTCTCTCTCTTATGACATGTGAACTATTTGGAACGATAAAGTCAAGTGATAAGTTAGACCAAAAAATCGGCTAAATATTGTGAATGTTGTGCAAGTGTCATAGAACGTTGAAATTCAGACAGACCCTCTCCCATTGAGAGGCAATATTTCCCCAGGGATGACCCCACTCTTGAGCGAGAGAGGCTTCTAGCTTTCAGAAACCCCTTTCTCTCATTCACTCTACGTACGTATCTCTCTTTCTCTCTCGCTTGGTCTTCTTCCTCCTCCAAACTCCATCCACTCTCAAATACCAAATTCTAGCATGGCATCATCTGGACATTTGAGAAAATAGGAGCAGAGGGGTTCCCTCTCCAGAATGCTTCCTTGGGTCCAGAACACGGGTTTCCATTACAACAAGAAAGTCTACTGCCCCCTCACTCTGCCTCACTGGCTCCATCCATTCTTGCTTCTTCTTCTCTGGGTGATGTTGTTGTCCACATCTCGACTGATCTGCAGCCTGCGATGACGTGGACGTACGCACGGTCATATTGGTGGTGGTAGAACAAGAACCCAAGGAAGAATAAATGGCAGAAATGGTAGTAGGCATGTTGGTGCTGTGGTTCCAACCTCAATCCATCCCTCTCCTCTTTCTTTTCCTCCCTCATCCAGCAATGGGTCTTCATCGGAGATCTCCCCTTCTTTCTTCCATCCAAACGTTGAGTTGGTGGTGGCAACAGCTGCTGGTTCAAAGGACCACTGCATAACGACCACCCTTGGAGGTGGGTGAATACGAATGACGGCGCGTTCCCTTCAAAACTGTTCACATATTGGAAAAGGAAAGTTCGAAATTT
>CM021314.1:6390681-6403910 GCA_010645155.1 Tigriopus japonicus
GCAGGTTGTCTTTAAGTATTGGTGAAATATATTTTTCCGTGCAATTTTCAATGGCAATTTTAGAAAAAATTCTCAAAGGACAAAAATGGACTTTTTTATGTCATGGTAGAACAACGGATTGATTGATTTCGACGATATTTTAGGTACAGACAACCATGAGATCACCTTGGAAATGGGAAATTTAGAAGATTGTTTTCTAGTGTGTTCTAGATGTCTTTATATCCTATTTTGGTCGTGACTTAATAGAACTCAATTAATTGTGCAGTATTGTCTCTTCACCTCAAAACTAGTCTTAAATGTCTTTAGAACTTGTAAATGACTTCTCCAACACAATTAAGCGTCGGGGTACTCTGACTTTGAATGACTTTTCAAGTCCAAATGCAAGTTATTTGCTCTCTTTTCGACATTTATTTGCACTTCCAGCCTTTTTTGCACTTTGTTTTGCACTTTTGGGAACATTTTTCTGCAACTTTTGCTAACTATTTATTTGCACTTTCTGCCCGTCCCTACTTATTAGCATATGTGTCATTTTTTATTCAGTGACAACCGGTCTAGAGCGTTGAACTTTTAGGCAACAAATGCAAAACACCAAAGAAATCCCTTTTCAATACTTTTGAACTTCAACAACCTTTGTGCTTTCAAAAAAGACCCAAATCCTCACACATGGATGGCATTAATGCGGGATAAGCGCTGATTTGTAACCCTTGCATAAGATTGCTTCATCAATGGGAAATAAATGATTGTGTGTCATGTCTCAACTAGGTGTCAAACTGTCGATTTCTTAAAGATAAAAGATAATCCTTTCGAGAGAAAGGAACAGCATACCAGGTGTTTCGAAAGAAAAGACACTTTCGAAACTCAAAACAGAATCCAACTCAACGTAGGCAATATTTAAGTTTGATACAAGCAATAAATTGAATGAATTAAACCTTTTTTAAGCTCTATTTAGCTTTGTACTAAGCCTGGTTAGGTTTTCCTTTCCGTTTTTAGGCACCCTGTAAATCGATTGATGTAACTGATTTGGTTTATATTTACAACCAAATGACGAAACGACCGCCACTACTCGTACATAATCAATTGCCAAAAGTCAACCTCAAGAAACGTTGAATGAAATGTGGCTGCTGGAAACTCTTCTCTTTTTCATCATTCTTCTTTCATCTTCCACAGGTCTGAGCAAAAACTACAGAATCAAGAAAATATTTTAGACGTTCATAAGTTACTTTTTATTAGCCACTTGTCCACCATCCAACAAAGTGATTGCAAGCCATGGTAACATTCATTATTGGTTGACACATATACCAATGTCATTTTTTGTTGCCAATACCGTGTGTCAAAACAATGGAATGGTCTTGGCCAATATTTCGACGTATGGAAAACTACATCAAGTTTTGCAAAACATAAACAGCGTAAACGGTAGGAGGAATTGCAGAGTTTTTCTAGTAGTATGAACATTTCAAATTTGAAAATAAGAAGACTTTTCCGAGAATGAAAAGCTTTCAAAATGCATCTGTGTCTTAAAAATCAGTTTGTAAAATCGAAATTTGTAAATCGAAATTTGTGTAGAAATTGGAAGCCTTCAATTAAACAAATTATTTGTTTTAAGGTTTAGTTGCCTCAGGAAACGATCTCCTCTGGCCATCTTGTTATTCAAAGTCGGGCATTCCTAATTTCAAAGTTCGGAAGAACCCTCTCAACTTACGTAGCGAAATTTTAGATAAAAGGAACAAAACATACTTTTTTGCAAATACAATGTCAAGAATTGCTATTTCAACTTCAATTTGTGCAGATAAGAAAGGCATTGTTGCAATCACGAGGCCTAAACCTTCGTTTTAGTCATCTCGCATGCTCATCAGAAACACAGGTCTTCCGAACTTTTTTTCCCGCCAAAAAGGATGACGTCACTATGTCTTGGAATATGCAAAGAGACAAATATTTTTTCCAACTTCAATATTTTGCAAAATCATTGCTCACTTTACGCGCATTTTTTGCACTTTTCTAATTTTTTTATAATGTTTATTGCGATATTTTTTTTTCATTGGACATGCTATGTAATTTGTGGTAATTATGTAATTTTTATGTATATTATGTAATGGTGTGGAAGGTCTGGAATATATTAATTAGTCGGTATTGGCCGCCATTCGAGGCGTCTTGTCCACTTTCTCCCACTTCGTCGACCTTGAGGATCTTCGTTTCTTTCAAATTGTTCCGCTTGGCTGTTGTTCATTGTCCTTTTCGTTTCGGTCCGCCATCTATAGTCGTTAAAAAGGGCTTATCCTTCCCAGAGAGGTCAGGGAGGAGATTCGAACTCAAGACCTCTCTCTTGACAGGAAGGTGCCTTAACCACTTGACCACCAAAACCAAAATAGCATATCGGGATATGAAAACTCAAATTCCCAAGCAAATGATATAATAAAATAAAAAAGCTTCTTTATGATCTTCTCTTTTATATATCCCGCCATCTATCCTACTCCCATAGTACTTGCTCTTCTACCTCACTCCTATTCCCCAATGCTCGATCTGTCTTCTTCTCTTTCCCTTCCAATACCTATTTCACTTCTTCATCATACTTCAGCCAATATACACGATATTCCCGAATCCATACTTCCGACTCGCACCTTCATACTTCTATGTTCTGTCGTACCATGTTAAAATACACACAAAAATACATATTTTTGAAAAACCATGTATCAATTGATTTCAGTACATTAGGTTAGGTTTGCAAATGAAAATTGAAAAGAAATTATTGGACAGATGTGTCTTTGTATTTTGTGAGAATTCGATATTTCTCGAAGGGCCATGGTCAAATGGACCAAAATCATTTTTTTAAATCTTACAGAATTCACAACATTTGCATTGAGGGCCTGTTAAAATGACTTTTCCATAACTCAAAAGCCATAATTCGAAAAATTGTTTTCTTAGTGTGTTTTAAGAAATAATATATATTATTTTGACATGCAACTACAAAACAGAAGAACAAAAAAATTTAATTTCTTGTTGTTGTATATAAAAAACTAAGTTATTTGTTTAAGAACTTGAGTTTTCATATACCCGGAGCGTTTTTTCGCTCTTGTAGCCAAAAAATGAACGTGCTGAAGTTAAATGACTCAGCAACTGAGCAAGATATTTTTAAGGAATTTCGATTCAAAAGGTATTTAAATCTGCTCTAAAAGTTTACTGACTAGATTTTCTAATATTCATTTATTTAATAAGTTTTTAGGTATATAACTTTTAATATAGACCTACCTTACTTTGAGAAACTCAGTAAATCAAAGTTGGTCCTCTTGGTTTCCTGAGTTTGAAACATATTTCATAGCATTTGGGAATTTTGAAAGAAACTTGATACAATTTTTTTCAGTACCGTGACGGCGTTCTTGGGGCTGGGCTAAAAATGGAAAACTTCGTCTCTTGGGCAGCATATCAACTTATCTTTGTTTGCTTTTCTGCCTGCGGATGTGAAAAGGCTACAGATAAGAGAGTTGTAAGCAAACTAATATCAATCCTTTATTTTGGGATCCTCAAGAACAACTCCTCCAATCCAAGTTGAACAACCAAAAAATTAGTTTGTTCATTATTCATTTCCAAACAGAAAGCTTTGTCAATTCAACTTTACGAGTTATAACTTTGAAAAAAAAAACAAGTATATTTCTTAAGAAAAATTCACCCTGACTGATCCAAAGTTACTGAGGTGCCTTTAATCCTTACATTAAGTAGTAGAAAGGACTTTAATAAGATCCCGGTTTCACCTTTGAAAATCACGTTTTTCTGTTCAATTTTCCTGAAAAGGTTTGGCAAAATGCATCCCAATGCAAATAAGGGTAATGGTAACGATAAGAGGTCCGGTCGAAAGAGCGAACCAGTGATACCAGAAATTTACGAACAAATCATGCCAAAAAATATCGAAAAGAGAGTCAGATTCTGCTAGATGGGAGCAATTTGTTACTGTCATGCTTTTTCATTTCAGCAAACAAATTCGAAAACCTAAGTTGCATTGATTTAAAGCAATTCAGATGTTCTACATCGAATACTTTCTTGCAAGAATGAATTTCAGATCAAAACTGCTTGTTTAAACAATGAAAATTTTCCTTGGGCAATATCTTAAGACGTTTTTCTTTCTGTTTTGAAAGTGGAACATATTTAAAATGAAAGGTAAGTGTTATCTGTTAATTGGCATTTGCCATTATTTAACTTGAAACTACTGATTTTGAAATATCTGGCAACACTCCTTTGTTGTTCTTTCGTCCGGACCTCACATCGTCACCATTACCCAAATAAGCGCTCAAAATACAAATCAATACGAAAAGTGGCCAAAAATGCAAACAAAACTTTTTTTTGCATCAAATTCCCAAGCCTAAATCATTACCATCCTCTTTACTTAAAATGAGATCCTTGGAGTTCAGACTTCCTAAACTCTGACTCTTCTTTGTGAATTGCAGGTTCACATCCGGGTCCCTTTTGGGCAGGCATGTTCTTTCCGCTAAATCAATGGCATTCTTGCGAAGATTCATCTTGTCACCGTCTTCTGTATGATATCAGGGGAAATGCCTTGAGCTATCAAGACCTAAACGTCCCCGTTCAAGCCACAAAAGCTATGATGTGCCTTCAATTGAGTGCAAGTGGGACTATTTCCAGCCAAGATTGTAATAAAAAGTTGATTGGCATTTGTGAAGTTGATTGCACCCCTCAAGGTACGCATAACAAGAAACACGGGATGGATGCCGATCGGACAATTTACGGATGGTGGTCACTCTTCGTGAGTCGGATCCTAAATCCTGGATCTGATCCCTAGTGGGAACATCCACAAATGTCTCAAAATTCAGGATTGCGATCGCAGTTTCTTTATAATTAAAACATCTATCTGAGGAGTCTTCGGAAAGACCTTACTAGAGGCTGAAGCTTAAGTAAACAACCACCAACAAAGCATTGGTCTTTACGTCAGAGTTGTTCACATAGCTATTGCAACTTTAATGGTAAATTGTTGCAAAAAGAAGTAAATTTGAGGTCCGAATAACTTTAAAAGTATTATTGTGCTTTACCAAACATTTTTTTATTCCCGTCAAAAGAATTTCAGCAATACAACTCTCTTAATGTGCGCTAAAAGTAACGATGGTTTTTGCGTCCCTTGGATAAACTGCCATTTGTCGATACATGAGGTCAGTTATTGAGGGCCTTTGGAAGTATAGTAGAAGCATAAATGAAGCAGATGAGACAAAGTAGAAATAACCTTGCTTTAGTAAAGTCTCAGGACATGAGTTGCTTTTTTGTGTTGACAAATGCACCTGATGCACTGAGCTTATTTCGTTGAGATATATTAGATACTAGAGAGCTGCAAGCTTGCACGCCATCTAGGGATTAATAAACGATCTATAGTTTACACTCTAGCATGGTTATTTCTACTTTTTCTCATATGTTTCTACTATACTTACAGAGGCCCTCTACAACTGACCCATAATAATGATTTTAAAGCAAATCAACCAATTTTAAAAATAATTCGCTTTTTTCCTTCAATTGATATAAATACAATATAATCATAAACGTAAAGTGAAAAACACAAGAGTGCTTTTTGGTTTGGTAAGAAACTTATACGTGACAACCTTATAAGTACAGTCAAAGGTAGATACATGATATCATAATGTTCAAATTACAAACCTAACAAACGAGAAAATACTTAGTCGCAGAACACATATTCAATCATCACAATACGTCACTTGATAAAATATTGGATCTCGATGTAAGGAAAAACCTGATACCTACGAACAACATCATATTGCTATTATCAACTTTGACTGTAACCAAAGTTTAGTCTTATTAAAAGTTTTGAAATCTTTCTTCGCTTTTGAAAAACTGAAAAATTGTTGGAAAGTGCAATGACTAGAGACCTAATCAAGTTTCTTGTGTTCATTTAAATATCTCAGAACTTTAATTGAATTTATATGTTTAACGTCTCATTAAAAGAATACTTTTGATACTTGTTGCAAGGCTGGAAATAGCAAAAGAAAGAATAGTCTCCTATGTTTTGCTTTTACCCATTGAAATTTCACGTAATGTTTGCAATGTGTAATTTTTATTTATATTTAATTTCTCCTTGTAAGGATTCCTGAGACAAATGTAATGTTCAGCTGACTTCAGACGTATGATTTAATTTCTAAAAAACAATTGTGTAATTGCAATTTCGTTTAATTGTAATCGTGATTGTTATTAAATACGTTTTAACTTAATGTAATTTTTCAATAGCAAATTACAATTACATTTTAACCCACAAGAATTTTTTCTAGCCGACTGTCAACGACCATATAATGGAATGAACTTGTACGACGGCCGTTGGAATTCTGTCTTCGATATTACGCTCGGCCAAGGACAATCTTTTAACGGGGCCAAAACCGAATGCCACAATCGAAACTCTAACTTGGTCTACATACACCAGCTTAGAGATTCTTGGGGATTAAACTACGTGGCGAGAGAAAGAGGAGGCCCAAATAATGAAGCCTACATTGGATTGGATCCATCCACATTCTCTGAACCTTGTATCCGTTGGGAAGGTTGTCCTGGTCTCAAATGGTTGGATGGAACTCCGTATGAACACCTTGTTGTTCATTGGGAAGTAACAGGAAATGGGTCGACTTCAGTTGGTTGTTTCATCCATAAATATTTTGGGGATTTGGGCGATGACTCTTACAGGATAATAGGAGTCAATGATTGTAACAAAGGTCGATCTTTTATGTGCGTGAGTCAATGTTCAAGGATTAAATGTCCTATTCCACCTGTTTTGGCGAAAGCAAAGAACAATTGGGATTATTTGAATCAAGTTGAGAACGATCTCATTAGGTGAGTTAGTTTTGATAAATGCTTAAATTGGATTTTGTCACATATTTTGTGCCGCATTTTTGTGCCACTTTTTGTTACGTTTGTACTCGGATGTTAGCAAAACTCGAACGGACTTTTCAAAAACCCTACAAAGAAAAAGTAAGTTAAAAACGGCATCAATTCAAGGTGTTTAATCGATTGAGCCTCTTGTTTTCTTTTAAATATCTGGGATTTTTTTGACCAGAAAGTCCAAGACAAGCAAAAGCAAGAACTCAAATTTTCTTGAAACGTTTTCGTTTTGGCTTGGTAGCCATCAAAGCTTGCTAAATTGATTTTGATGAGAAACTTGATTTCTTACTCTAACCAAAAGGGCCGTTTTTGAGCCCAAAAACGTTGAAGAAAAAGTGGATCTTTGTTTTACTTTCTGTCAGAACTTCACCTTATATCATTGGTTGAAAATGGTGGTTGAAATTAAATCCTTCAGTTAGGCTTTAAATGACTGGCTACATTTGGATAAATGCAGATTTTTGCAACATCTAACCATGGGGTCAGCAACAGCATTGAGATCTAGGGCCAACAAATTTGAGTTAGTCCAAATAAGAGTCGCCAAACAGATGTTGATGTACTCTCCCCCTCTTTAGCCCGACTAAAATGATGTAGGTCACAAATCACTGACTGCTAACCCCCTGATCTTAACTATGATAGAACGAGTGGAACCACGATAACCTGTCTCACAATTTTCTTGCTGATATTTTCATGGCTTATTTGCTTCACCGCTTTATTCCTTGACCCAAGGAGGACTGCATTACGTGGAGTGGGATCGAGGGAGGGCGCGTTACCGCGTTGGTGTGAATTTTCCTGCGTGATAGCCTGGAGTTAATGAAGAAATGCAATATAATTAGGACTAATATCGTTTTATTGACATAGGTCACAAAACAAAAGTGCACAAGGATTCAATGAGCAATCATTTAATGCCCAATTGATGTCTCTTAATGAATTGAAATTGTGTTGTTCATTGTTTGAAGTCAAATATCTTCAAACTCCTGTTCTACTGACTTGCTTTGTGATAGTGATTCTCCATCTTTTGTTGAAAGCAACATTGTTTTTATCTTTGGGATAGTTCTAGGGCATTCTTCCCTTTGTACAAAAATATAAATGCTCGTCTCTGTCTTAGTTTTTAGCACTTAATTGGGGTTCTAAAGACAAAAGAAGACTGCAAAATGTTGAAAAAAAGATACAAAGAAGATTTTATGTAAGCATTCTACAAAGGGAAAAATGCCCTTAAACCAGGGGTTGGCAACCATTTTTGGGTCAAGGACCATGAAATTTGATTTGTGTTGTGTGGGGCCCACCAAACAGGCATTGGTAGATTCAGGGGCCCACAAATTAGCGATCAAAGAGCTTTAGGCCCACAAGCACAGAACTATGGATGGCTCTTGGGCGCACTATTTTGGACTTTCTCCATAGCTCCTGGGCCCACCAATGACCACCCTTGGGCCCACATTTGGGCCATGGACCGCTGGTTGCTGACCCCTGCCTTAAATAATCCCAATGACAAGAATCATGTTGCTTTCAACAAAAGTTGTACAATCTCTATCACAAAGCAAGATCAGGAGTTTGAAGATATTTGACTAAGCATAATGAAACAACACAGTTTTAATTCTTTGAGAGACATCAATTGGGCACCAAATGATTGCTCATTGAATCCTTGTGCACTTTTGTTTTATAACTTATGTCAATAAAACGACCTGAATCCGAATTATATTGCATTTCTTCATTAACTCCAAGCTACCACGCAGGAAAATTCACATCAACGCGGTAACGCACCCTCGCTCGATCCCACTCCAAAGACTACAGTCCTCCTTGCTTGACCCTATGATCTTAACAAATACATTTGATGTCGGTTGGAATTCTCAAACAGGATTGGCTGGAGTATGAAGAAAACGGTTAGGCAGTTGTATGTGTGTATGTATGTATGTTTTTGTCGTAAGTGCCGATACACTTTTATAGTAAATTGAGAGAACCAATACAAAGAGACAAAAGCTCGTAAACCAAAGGCCGCACACGGAGTCTCAAATTAGGAAAGTTGACACGAAGTGTTTTATTCCTCTCTTGAAGGTGGACGGGTTCTGTTCTTGCCTGATTTCTACTGGCAACTTATTCCAGACCGTTATGGCCTTTGTCTCAAAAGCGTTGCTTGGAGTCCTTGAGGGATTTGGAACCACTAGGGCATTGGTTCCTGAATTGCGCGTGTCTATTCCCTGGTGTTGGCCCACAGGGACTAATTTGTTGGAAACGAAAGGAATGTTTCTGTTCATGGCTCTGAAAGTTTCAGAAGCTGAGTTTATTTACCTTGTGACAACTTGAGTTGTGACAGAAATTTTTCGCTACCACACGCCATTGACTTCAATTACAAACTCGAAAGTACATAAGTTAGGACAAGAAATCCTGTGGCAAAAGTTATGAAAGAGTTTTGCGACGGGGTTTACAAGCTTAGCTTTCTTTGAACGATTTCTTGTGGCAACTTACGTGTTTGCAAATGAAACCAACGGCGTGTGGTAACGTAAAATTTCTGTAACAACTCAAGTTGTCACAGGGTATATAAACTCAGCTAGAGAGAATGACCTCAGCCGTTAAGCGTTTTACAGAAGGAATACATACCACTCTCGTTTATCAGGGACTCGATGGATATTTTGTTCGACAGTTTTTTTGCCACTTATGAACCTCAGAACGCGGTTCATAATGACCTGGATTTGCGAGATTGCGCCTGTTTTTGGGTCATTTTGGTTCATACGGCAGTCACCATACACAGCAAGTCCGTACCTCAAGTTCGCTAATATAAGACCATGAACCACTGGTTTCAGAATGTCCTTAGGTAGTTTTTGCCCGAGTCGGCCAAGAATACCCAACTGTTGCATCAAGGTGTTCTTCAGTTTCTGGAAGTGACGTTTGCCAGTCAGGTCGCTTGTTATTTCGAACCCGATTACGTTGGCGGAGGAACGAGGTTGTAAAGTGGCTCCATTAATCTTAATCGGTTCGGAGGGAACCGTTCCAGCATCCCCCGATTTGCCGGAAATAAGCAAATATTGCGTCTTACTCAAATTTGCAACCAACCCGTTGGAAGCCATGAAGCTCAAAACGGCGCCTGCCTCTCTTTCCATCTCATCAACCAAAATTGAGTGAGATTTTTCACTCAACGCCATGGTGATGTCATCCGCGTAGGAGGTGATTGAGGCGTTCGTCCACATCGGGAGGTCGGCCATGTAAATGAGGAAAAGGAGGGGCGATAAAATGCTCCCCTGTGGGCAACCCATATTTAACTCCGTCTTTTTCGACATTCCTGTCCCCACAACCACCCTGTGCGATCGAGCTTTCAAGAAAGAAGACACCCAATTGACGCAGAGTTCATCAAATCTTAAAGTTTCCAACTTTCGGCACAGTAAATCTGGGTCAATGCAATCAAAGGCTGATGAAAGGTCGAATAGGACAACGCCCACGTTCTCTTTGGCCTGCACACATTCTCTCCAAGCGAGAGCATCGAGAGAGCTGCCGTTGTGGTAGATCTTCCCTCGCGGAATCCGTGTTGCGAAGTAGGAATGAGTTGATGTTTTTCAACGTGCTTTGAAATCTGCTCTTTCACAACTGCTTCAAGAATTTTTGAGGATACTGGCAGCAGAAAGCTCGGGCGATAGTTCTGAACATCGTCAGTTTTTCCTTTTTTATGTATGGGGATTGTTCTGGATTCTTTCCATCTCTCTGGAAAGGTAGCGCTAATCAATGACGAGTTGATGATACTGGTTAGTGGTGCGACAATTGAGCATGCACCTCTCTTCAGCACTTCCATACTAATCGAGTCACAACCTGTACTGTTGGTTTTCTTAGCACTTCGAATATGATGAAGAATGGTCTTTTCGCTTACAGTCTTCATTCTGAATTTTGGTATCTCTGGCCTTCTAGCCATCTCTGAGTGTAGGCGGGCGAGAGGATCTTCCCTAATTGATTGCTGAGACTCTGATCTAAGTCCTTGAGCTTTTTCCGTGAAATAAGCTAGGAAAGCCTCGCTCACGTCTTCTGGGTTTGTAATCACCGATGGACTGTCAGATCGTAATTGAATAGTTTGATGATCGTTGTTTTTGATCAATTTTTTGACGAAACTCCAAACGTTTGACCTATGGTTGTCAAGGATCCTCGTTGCCTCGTCCCGTGCATCTTTTCTTTGCATTTTGGTACACTCGTTTCTCAAACGGGTGTATACTTTCCACCGGTCATCCCCAGCTATCGAAGTCCCTTTAGCAACGTTTTGGCGCGCGCGATCGCGTTCTGCCATCTGCCATAAGGAGTTTGGTTTCATCTGAAAGGTCATGCCGATAGTGAGGAGGAACTTGGATGCTCTTTTCGGGGGCGAACACATTTAGAGACTTGGTTACAAAGTATTCAAAAGATTGGACCATGCCGTTAACGCAATCTGTTTGACGTAGACATTCCCACGGATGGGACGCCAGGTCTAGAAAAAAGCCTCTCTCGTCAAAGTGCTTAAATGATCGCCTCGTTATCGTCTTCCACTTTGGCCTTCCCATCGCTTTGAATTTTGGGACGTGAATAATGCCCGGTAGGTGGTCGCTCATTCCATTTGGCACTGTTTTAGTAGTAAGTCCGACAACACTGCTGGAGGAAATTGTCAAGTCTATCGCAGATGTTACTAAGGACAGGCCATCTTTCGTTTGTCTTTGGCAATGAAAGGTATCCACAACCCTGTGGATCACCAAGTTGTTAAGGTTGAGGCATGAGGTGAAATCGGACCCTAAAGACTTGAGGTTGTACGAGGTATCACTGAAGCGGTTTGAGTCCAAATTAAAATCCCCCGTAACAATCATGTTTCGCCCGGTTGAATGGGCTGTTGTAACTTGGTCCAAGAAGTCTGAGAGTCTTTCTCTTTGGTGTTGGAGCTCCCCCTCCCCACATTCATTTTGCCATTCCCGGTAAGCACCGCATACTAGTATGAGTTTTTCCTCCACCTCAAAATCCACCCAGATGGAAGGAAAATTTGTGCTCATTAGGTTCCGTCGGATACGATTTTTTTTTGTCTCATGCTAGGTCTAGAGAGTAAAACAACCCTAACTTTTGCGCTCGGACCAATTGTTGATGACGGGGTTACGTCATATGAAGCTAAGGTTGGCGCCGTTAAGTATCGGATGTCTGTCTCATGGAGAAAAATGAGGTCAAGGTCATGTTGCTCAATAAGATTTCTAATTTCGGCTTCTTTGTTCAAGAGGCCTCGACGTATGTTCCATGAGCCTAGTTTTAGGCTTTGGGCGGGAGTTGATGTTTGGATATGACAATTTTGCGCACCATTGGGCGATCTCTTGGCCCACTTACCACCCATCTCACATCGGGATCCTCTTCTCGACCGTTTTTTGCCTTGGCCTCTTCAAAGCAAGACGTGACCTTAGCTTGCTGCGCTTTCATAAGATCTGGCGAAACCGTGATTCCTTGCATTTTCCCTCGATTAGACCTCATTGACTTGTTTACGGTTTCAAGTGCCCCAGATCTTATCCTCTCGTCTCTTCTCTTGTGGCTCTTCGCCATCTTTCTCTATGGTGGCATTTTTCTTGCAACCTCTACGGGTAATTGTAATTTAAACCACGTGAGACAAAACATAGATCATAATACTAACATACTTTGTTTAGTAGCCACCTGTTCATCACGCACCAAAGTTTTAGCAACCAGTGGTAATATTGATTACTGGCTACCAGATCAGCAATGGTCCTTTCAAGATGCGAACTCTTTGTGTCTTAAAAATGGGATGGTTTTGGCCAATGTTTCGACCTTTGAAAAAGTTCATCAAGTTCTACAAATTGTTAACGGTAAGAAAGGCGCTTTAAATTTCGTTGTTGAAGTCAAATTAATGTGAATTTGAACTTTCCATCTTCATCTAAATTAACCAGTAGGGGCTTGCAACAGCTTTTGAGCCAAGGCCGACTAAATTCGATGTCGTTTAATTGTCTCTCTGAGTCTGAGATATCTATCTCAGACTATCTAATACTAATCAAACAAGTCACTATATGATAATAGCGCAGATAAAAAGAGTGGAAAAATTGAGCCAATCGAAAAAGCGCCACTTCAAAAACAGAGTTAAATCATAAGAGAGCGTGACATTTTGACATTGTGACATTGGCCGTCGTAGGTATCATAACCCGTAATCCAATATGCTAATCACATTAACAAACTGTGTTCCTCTCTCTCGCTCTTGCTCTCTTCCAAACTCAGTATCACTCAATAATTTTTCGGGCTTGTATTGTCGTATTGGTAATGAATAGGGCCCGGAAATAATTTTTTTAAGAAATAAAATATTGTAAAAATATTTCTCCGGTTTTGCTCGATTTTTTTTAAACTTTGGGTTGTTTCAAGGAAAAAATAAATATTTTCTT
>CM021314.1:6403928-6419000 GCA_010645155.1 Tigriopus japonicus
AAAGTAAATGAATGACCAATGCTCAAGGAGGCTTTCCCAAAATGAACCCAAAATACAAAAATCTCTACAAAATGGCATTTGTTTTGAGATTCGACATTCACAACCTAAACTATTGTCAAACACGAAAAAACTGTGCCATCTATTGAGGCAAATTAAATATTGTATTGTTAAATCGCTTACATATGAAGTGCATGCCTCTAAACACGGTCAAGTGGATCAAATTCACCAAAAGCAAATTTGGAAAATCGGTACACACAGACAAAAATGCCAAATAATGGCGTTATCAAAAAATATTTCTTAAATATCCGGCTTTTTTCAAATATTTACCAAATATCTAGGGCTTTTGAATAAAATATATATATTATATATTTTGACACTTTTTTGCAATTAGTTTTCCGGGCCCTAATTATGACTAAGGCCATGAAATGGCCGTAAAGTACATTTCACAATGTAATTATCAAAATCTTCAATTTTTGTCCAAAATTGAGTGGTCTTTTATGAACTATTGAATTAGGAATACCCAGCCTTGAATAAAAGGATGGCCTGACCAGTGACCATACCCCGTTCCTGGGGCAACCAAAACTAAAGACAAATGATTTGTTCAATCAAAGGTTTTCTATTTATCCTTTTGTTTTTAAATTACTTTGCAATACTCCTCAACATACTTATTCCTTGATATTGGTTTTAACTGCAACAAAATCTTGCAAACATAACCCTTGAAAACTCAGGCAATTTTTGGCGAGCCTAAACTGTTAACGCCATCTGAATTGTTATATGATATAGTAATCCCTCGAATTGGTTGGGAGCCCGTTTGGTCTATCACTAGAGGGGAGAACATTTTTTCACTTCATGCTAGAAATTATTTGCAACCCATAAAAATAAGACCTTAAAAGTGCAAAAGGAGGCTCTTTTTGTAGCCATCATAAAGTTGTGGAATCTTCTTCTGCTGGAGCAGAGATGGTGCTTCAGTCTAAACATTTACAGGCGGTGGTTGTTGGACATAGATTCAATTTTGCAAATGTTATATACAGTACAAATATCGTTCAAGTGTTCTTTATTTAGACATTTATTTGCTCCATGACATTCCATACTTTCCCCTTGTTAAGCATACAAGGTTGCTTCTAATTTAATTTAAAGAATGTTGGGCATTGCACTTTTTACTTTCAGTTTTGGTAAACATAACCAGACCAAAATTTTGGTCAAAAACACTCTTGGGCCATCACCAGGGCCATCCAATTTTGGTAAAAACTATCGCCAAAAATGTAGTATTTTTTGTAATTATTTTGAGAAATAGTGTTTTGATATCACATTTTTTGGTAATTTTACAGGCACTTTTCTCATTAATTTCAGTCCCATCATCTGTAACTCGTACTTCATGACTTGGAGATGCAGAAAAACTAAGTACATAATGTTACAACGATAATAAATCCTCTCCGCTTCCTTTCTTCTTTTGATTTTGCAAACTTTTTCCCACTTTTGTAACTTTGAACAAAAATCGCAGATTTTTGTGTAAACATAGTAAATTATAATTTACGAGTTTTTGGTGGTCCCGAAGATAAATATTTTATGTTGCAACTACAATGTATGATGTTGGGTTGTTTTCTAACTTTAATTTTGACACATAAACTAACCTTTTTGTAGAAAAATCTCAACGAAACAAGCAATTTTCCCACATTTTTGGTGAAATTTTGGATAAAAATTGAAAATTTTGGTAATTACGTTACAACTGTATGGTGGCGCTGGCGATCACATCATTTAAACTTTCATTATCGTATTTCAATTCTCTTCTGAAGAAGACATGATATTGTGGTCAGACCTGATGGTGATGTAATTGTATTTTTTATTTTATTTTATTTTTATTTATTTCTTTTTTTGGGGGGGGGCGGATTTTTTATGACCGCTACAAGGAATGGGATTCCCTGTAAAGAGAGTTATGCAACCCTTAAATAGTGGGTTGATCAGGAAAAGTATTCAAAAATTTATCTGACCCTGCTTTAAAAGCTGTTAGAGGATCAGCTCCTACAAATTCCCGACGAAGACTAATGGGTAAAAAATTGAACAATGAAGGAGCCTGATAAAGAAGAGAGGAGGACTTCATTGTTCGAACTAGCCTCGATTCCCTTATATTTGGAGGTGCTCTCAGAACGCACGTAAAATCTCTACAATCGCTACAATATTTACAATTACGTAATTGCAATTACATTTCTAAGTAATCGTAATTGTAATTAATTACATTTCAATCAATGTAATTGACTATTTCAATAACAGTTACATTTTCACCTACAAAACCAGTTCTGGGATAACTTTTCCCCATCGTTTCAAAATTATTCAGTTTGAAAATAGATGCAACTAAAACCGACAACTTTTTTGATGCTCCTTACAGATTATGGCACTTAAAGAGAAATGATTTCTTGTTGCACTGTAAGAAAAATTGTAAAGGAATGAATGTAATTATATCACTTTTTGAAAGAAATCGTAATTGTAATTAATTACATTTGAAAATAAAGTAATTGTAATTGTAAAAAATTACAATTGAAAATAAAGTAATTGTAACTGCATTTTATTACTTTTGGAACCAAATTAATTTTAATTGTAATTAATTACGTTTCCAAAGTAATTGACACAGGTCTGATTGTGGTTAGTTTAGCCAAGGATGGCTCAAGCCAAGATTACTTATGAAATACACCTTGGGTCCAATTAGTTGAATGAAAATTCATCAGAACAATATATTTGTTGTAAGAACCTCATTTTTTAGTACAGTGATTCGACCCAAGGTGGATTTTGAAATCTTTCCTGAAATACAGTGGTTTGCGCTGCAGCTCCTTACAATGCCAGAATTTCCTTCTAAGACGAGAATGAAGGTGTGTTTCTCTCATGAGTAACTCTTTTAACCTGAAAAAACGTTAAAATTTCCCAGGATGACAGAAAATCAATTCAAAACAAGAATAGCGTTTGGGTGTGACAAGTAACACCCAAAGGTCCTGAAAAAGTTAAATGATCTTCAGGTTCCATTTGAATTCGCCGCTTCTTTTCGGACCTCCGATCGTTTGGAAAAGAGGCAGGTTATGAAGCAGCCCAAAGCTGCCAATTCAGCCGTCGACAAAGAGAGGCGCGAACAGATTTCAATTCAGCGCAACCTTCATCATCCGTTACGAAAGAGACGACCTAAATCCAATCCCACCCCGTGTTACCCCCTTCGGCATGCCCTAGCCGCATCATCCCGTGCCACGCCCCTCAATCGCCGTTTCAGTTTGGGTAAGCCATCCACGTTGATTTTGAGCAAACCATCTTCACGGTGGAATTCGATACCGTGAACTGTCATCGTTATGTTTTAGACGGGATTTCGCCCTTCCACCATGGCCTACATCGTCAACGAGGCTTCCACCATGGGCGATGAGTCGTCCTTGATGGACGGAACCATCGAAAACAGCCAAGTGGGCACCGCAAACATGACCCGTACCTTTTTATCGGCCTTGGACGCGCCTCCCGCCCATTTTGCCCATCCGCAATATCCACGGGTGGCTTTACCGGGGGCTTGTCGCAATCTGTTAGATGCCATAGAGGAATCGGACCAATCGGCTTGGCTTCTACCGCCCCCACCTGCCAAAGAAACGCTCAAAGTGTTTCTCAGGGTCAAACCCAAGACTTTGGAAGAGACGGAAATCATTCAGGCCGATCATGAGGCCCAGAATCCGTCGGAGGACGCCAGTTGGCGAAATGAGAGCGCCTCGGGCGCCCCGCCCATGGTCCAGATCGAGACGGATTATCAGGTGGCCTTGAACGCGCCCAAAGAGAGCAACACCTTCAAGAACTCGGTCAATGGGGCGGGTAGTTTGACCCATCGTTACACGTTCACCAAGATCTTCCCGCCCGAGACTGATCAGTCAGCTTTGTTCCAGGTAAGTTATTAAAAAAGGTCAGGGCTCGACTCAGGCGGGAAAAATGATGGTTTGATCCCTTAGGAAATGGTGATGCCGCGAGTTCGCGAGTTTCTGGAAGGCTCCAATCAATTGGTGTTCACTTACGGAGCCACGAGTTCCGGCAAGACCTACACGATCCAAGGTACGGCCTTTAATCCCGGGATCTTGCCGCGCGCCCTGGATGTGATTTTCAATTCCGTGGGTGAAGACGATAACAGCGTACCGGATCTGCGGCCCAATTGCTTCAATCGAGTCGTCCAGATGAAGGAGCGCGATCTCAAGAAATCCGAAGAAGACAAGATGGCTGTGTTCAATCTAGGGCGGGAACTCCAGCTCCAAGGACGTTTACAGGGTACTTCCAAGATGTCCGGAGTGTCTCAGCTTTCCGAAGACTCGCAAAACCTCGCCGATTTGACCAATTTGAGCCAGCAATCTCTGGCCACCATGTTCCCATTTTTAGCCAATCGACATCGCGAAGAATCGCACGTTGAACTCGAGCAAAGAGATATTAAATACGCGTTATGGATCAGTTTTGCCGAGATCTACAATGAGAATGTCCACGATCTGTTGGAGAAAATCCCCACTTCTAAGAACAAGAACCACAAACCCCGTCGGGTTCCTCTCAAGTTGGCCGAAGACAAGAACGGCTCGATTTACGTTCGAGGTCTGAAGGAAGTCAAGGTGAACTCGGCCAACGAGGCTTACCAAATCATGATGATAGGCCGTGAGAACCTCCACTTTGCCGCCACTCGTCTCAACCACCATTCCAGTCGCAGTCATTGCATCTTCTCCATTAAAGCTATTCGCGTGGCTGACATCAATAAACCGCACTTGGCGCGTGTGAGTATGCTCACGTTTTGTGATTTGGCTGGTTCCGAGCGAATCAAGAAGACCATGAACACGGGGGATCGGCAAAAAGAAGCAGGCAACATCAATACGTCTTTGTTGGTCTTGGGTCGGTGCATCAAGGCCATTCGACACAATCAATCCAATCCGAAGAAACCCCAAATAGTGCCTTTCCGTGAGTCGAAGCTCACGCGAATGTTCCAAAGCTTCTTGGTTGGCCACGGCAAAGCTTCCATGGTCGTAAACATCAGCCAGGCGCCCTATCTCTTCGATGAGTCCATGCAGGTGTTGAAGTTCTCGGCCATTGCCAGCAAGATTACCGTTCAGACCATCAAAGAGCCAGTGACTGTCAAATTAAACAACAAAAAGAAAAAGCAGACACGATTTTCAATCATGGTCGAGAGCAATCGAAGTGGCAACAACTTGCTCATGGGTCGGGGTTCCATTGCATGGGAGAAACCTGCGGCTCGATCCACAATGTGTCCCATGACTCCTATCGTGGACTCGACTTTAATGGACGAAACTAGTGTCATGGAGCAGACTGTGGTGGATGAACGCTATGAATCGTTACTCAAGTTAATTGATAGTCTTAAAGATCAACTCATCAAAGAAAAGCAGGACAATATCACACTAGAACAAGAGATTCGAACCGAGCTATGCACTGAGTTCAATAAAATGATGGTTGACATCGAGGAGAGTTGGGAAAAAAGGCTGCAGGACCAGAAGGAACGAGACGAAGAACTCTCAGAGTGGCGTTTAAACAAGCTCCAAGAAGTCTACAAATCGAGGCGAAAACGACAACGCGAGGAATCTTCGGCTCCCAATGAAACCATGATGTTCATGAAGGACGAAATAGAACTAGAGCTTGAGGACAAAAAGACTCAATTGAAGTGCCTGGAAGACAAAGTTGAAGCCATGTCTAAGGCCCAAGGCGGTCTCATGGGAGAAAACAAACGTCTTCAAGAAGAACTGACCAAGGGTTCGTTCCAGTTGAGCGCCGAAAAGAAACATGCATCCCTTTTGGAAGCCCAAGTACAAGACCTCAAACGCGAACTGACCAGTTCTAACGCTGCAAAAATGGCCTCGATTGAAGGCAGTAGCGCAACACCAGTCATACAAGATCTTGAGAGGCAACTCCAAGAATCTCAAGAGAAGCGAGAAGAGCTGGAAGAAGAGAAAAAACACCTGAAAGAGCTTCTGGATGAAGCCGGTCAAGACTTTTTGGAAAAATCCGAGGAAGTGCGTAAGATTAATCTTACCCTAAAAGATTGTGAGCAACAATTGGTGCAACAGGCCATCGCCTTAAATGAGCTCAACAGTCAATTAGAGGAATCTCGGCTTTTATTGACGGATTCCGCCACGCGCATGGAAGAAAAAGAAAAACTGATTGCAGATCTTGAAGAGCTGGCCGACAAGAAGTCTGAGGCCGAAGAAGAGCTAACTCAAAAACTCAGAGATGTTCAAGCTAGACTCCAAGACTCCGAGACCGAAAAGCAAGTTTTGTCCGAAAAAATCAGGCGGCACGAAGAAGAAGTAGCAAAATTGAACGAAGATCACGGTTCTAAGCAAGAGTCTCTGGAGAAGGAACTCGAGTCATTGAAGAAACAGATGGACTCAAATGCTCACATCATCGCCAAACTTGAAGGAGAGATCGATTGCAAGGGTGAAAACCTCCAAGAGCTCAAGGCAATGATCGAAAAAGTAAGTGGGGATGGCTGATATGTAAAAATAGGGAAAATAATGGTTTTAACTGATGTTATTGTGCTTTTTATTTCAGAAGAAATCTGATGCCTCTGACGACATCGAAAAGAACTTTCGAAAAGCAGAGTCCGACAAAGAGAGATTAGAGAGGGAGCTCAACGATGAAATCGAGGACCTCAAACAGGCTAAGAAGAAATTGCGTCAAACGGTCGACGAGCAAACCAAGGATCTTGAAAATAAAGAGAAGGAAGTCACAAAGTTGGAACGCGAGATTAAAAGCTTGATTCAGGTATAAAATTCCTGGGTTCTCTTTAGTTTAGATAGGACAAAAACAATAATCTTTCTGGTTTTTTTTAGGCTGAAAAGAATCAACGCGAGGTCAACGAAGAACTTCAATCCGAAATTGCCATGTTGAGAAAACAATTAAAGGACTTGAACAAGGGTCCCTCAAAGTCCGACATGGAGACGCTCTCAAAGCAATTACAAGATTTAAAGACGAAGATCGAACGATTGGAAATGGAAAACAGTTCCTTGAAGAAGGAAGATAACGCATTCCAAATCCTCAATGATGAGCTATCTAAACGGGCCAAGGAGAAAGATGATCTCATCTCAAAGGTGGCTCGTCTTGAACACGACATTGAGGCTAAATGCTATGACATCAAGAAGACCAAGGAAGAGCACAAGGCTATGATGGATCACTACGATCAAAAGTTGAGCGTCAAAAGCAACGAGTTGGCCATGGAAAAGCGGGAAGTCATGAAATTGCGGGAGGTCATGGCCAGATCCACTCCAAACAAGGCCTCCGTATCAGCCCGGGAGAGTGAAGTGGCCATGCTCAGAGAGGAGCTCATGAAGAAAACTGAGGTCATTAAGAATCTCGAGTCCATGATTCCTACGCGAAAAGAGTAAGTATCAAATGTTATTCAACTTCGGTTGGGCACATCGACACAAAAAGGGATTGACAGTGTCAAAGAGCAGGAACGTATAATTTGTACCTTAACACTCCTATGTTTCTAGGTTGTCGTACAGCTCGGACGAGGAGGACCCGGATGTTCGGAAAGAGATGGACAAGCTCAGGAAAGAGATAGACATTATGAAAGCCACCCACGAGAAGGAACTAGCTCGAATCAAGAAGGCCAGTGACAAGGCCATAGCCGAATACAAACATACTAATTCGGAATTAATCCGGCAAATGACTTGCCCACCTTCGGCTGCCAGCTCTGCATCCTCGTCCATGGTTAGTGATCCGTGTGCCATGGAAGCCGACGACTCTCAGAACGACAACAGCCTAATCGAAGAAACGCCCAGTAACAGCCGCAAACGGAGACGAGGAGGTCGAACGGCCAAAGAACGAAGTCGGCGTGCCAATCGCACCGCGAGTAGTAAAACTGATAGTGCCACACAAGCTTCGTTCGAAGACAGCACCCTGGAGAACGACCCGGATTTTGATCAGGACTCCAAACCCAAGCGATCCATTCGACTTACGCGAGCCAAGCCAGTGCGAAAAGCGGCCAAAAAAGAACTCTCACTAGACGAGAGCAGCAACAGTAGTGTGCTCAAAGATCTGCACAACAATCGCGGAGGCGATCCCGACAACAGTGCGAGAGATTCGCACACACCCGTGAGCCAAAATGCCCGCAAACAACGAACCCTGTACAAAGAGTCCAAAGAGGCTCAGGTATTTACCCCACCCCTGGAGGATATTGGTGGACCCACGATGACCCCGAACACCATAGTGAAGCGCCAATTGCGCTCCCGATCCTCCCGGAAGAAATGAGTTGTGCCAACGCAGTTCTCCCTTTTCCTCAAAATATGAGCACAGCGCTGTCTTTCTGTTCTCGCTCTATAAATCTCTGAATAACAAAGCTACTTGACATAATTCCATTCATAATATAATTCGTTAGTACGTGCGATATCTGTTAGCTCAATTGGACCCGGCAATGAACATGTGCACGTTCTTCTCGGCTCCCATCATGTGAACTGCTCTCTCTGTTCCCACCACGCCCGCCAAACGTTGGGCATCGTATTTGTTGTAGACGATGGTGCAACTCATGTTGCCATCCGAACCGCCTTTTTTGTTCTGGTAAACGGTCTGCATGTAGTTGGCCAGCTCGCTGAAGAAATGCGGATATTGGGGCAGTTGGAAGAAAACCAAATGTCGAATGCCTTTCAGCACGAGTCGCTTGAAGAAGTGAACCCGTTCCGTGTACAACAAGAAATGCGTGTCACTATGGAAGAACAGATCACGAGCTTTGGCCACTTTTCCATCTTTGGTGTACTCGCAGATCTCCAAGAAATCGAGATCGGATTTCTTGAACCAGTTCCGAACCTTCACGTAGTCAAAGTAGGATGGTACAACAATGGCCGTGTGATACATCAGGTCTTTCTTGTACTCGGGCAGCACTTTGTTGGTGAAATAATTGAATCGATCTTCGACAGCGGCGATCGGCGAGGACGAATCGAAACGATGGAACACCATGGGAACACTCACCACTACTTGACGAATGGCCCCACCCACAACTGGATTGTTCACTTTGACACGCCCCGCGTAGTTCATGCAATACTTGTTCAGAATCGTGTTCATCTCGGGCATCAGCACTTGCCCGAACAATAGAGTTTGACGATAGAAGGGGGCCAACTTGTTGAGAGACCACATCCGGATCCGCGAGAAATCCACATCACGCGATTTCTGAGGTTGTCGATGCATATGTTGTAGGAAGTGAATGACGTGTTCCCAATTTTGCATGGCAAATATGTCGATCTGATCCATAATGAGCAGCTCAATGGCGTTGAGAAAGTCATAGTCCATTTTCTCGTCACCTAACCCACCAATGACCATACGCAATCCCAAAGGCGAAGCAATGATGATATCTGATGAATAAAAATCCGTGTATAGCTTCAGGGACTTTTTCGTCACAGCGATACCGATCTTGAACTCGTCGTCCACATTGCCCGTGAATGTGTCATAGAAATCATCGGGCTTATTCCTCCTCGGCGGACTCTCGGCATCAAATTCTTGCTCAAATCTAGTGCGATTGCCGATTTTGCCGCTTTGATCGGCTCCAAAAAGTAATTGACCCATGAGCTTAACGATCTGTAGAGCCGAATCTCGAAATGGCACGACAAAGAGGATACGAGGTCGACAAAGGCCTTGATCACGAAAACTATCGCTAGAAACGGTGGCACCTTGGGTGTCTTTAGTCAGTTGCGCATTGTTGTTCAAGATCGTGGTTCGAGTTTTGAGCAAATGGTTCAAAGCGTGCAGAGTGTAAGTGAATCGCAAACTAGGACCTTGAGCCAAAGTCCGCTCTCCGTACAACAGATCCCGGTATGAATTGAACACATGAAACAGTTCGGATTGCCAGGGGGACAAGTCATGATCGGGGTCGGACTTGATGGGATTGGCTAAGGCCAAGTGTCTTTTCAATTGAGGTTTGACGCACAAATGTTTCAGACTTCGACTTTGAGGCTTGTTGACTGAGGCTTGCACTAAACGATCTTGGGCTTGTCGTAAAGCTTGATTGGCGGTGTCATCCTGGCTTTCTAGTAAAGCCTTGGGTTGAGCGTGGTCTTGGGACGTCCATTGGGGTTTTTGAATGGCCATTCGACCTAGATGTTTGAAGTGCACGGATTGGGTTTCATATTGCTTAGCTCGAACCACTTCAGTCAAAGATGGGGGAATTTCCGGTTCCAATCGAGCCATAAATGGATCTTGAGGCGTGCCAATCAACTCGTCATCCAGAGCATCCTCGGAGACAATCTGATTCTTGGTGTCTTCTTCGTCTTCGTCTTCTTCTTCCTCCTCAACTTCTTCCTCATGTAACTCCTTTTGCAGCTCTTCAACCTCTTCTTCGACGGCATCCTCATCATCATTTTCTGCCATAACCTGTTCATCTAAATCTTCATCATCCTCATCCTCGTCTTCGTCGTCATCGTTAGATTCAGCCTCTGAAGAACTCGAATGAGGCTCTGGCGCTTTGAACGTTTCCATGAGTTTATCGTAATGCGTGTCAGATTCTTCGATGGGTTCATTATCTTCTTCCGAGGAGGAAGAGCCGTTTTCGGGATCGGATTGACCGGGCACGGCCGTGATTTGAGCGGTTTTTCGTTGGGCCCAAAACTGTTTCGAGCGTTTGGGCTTCTTCCACGGGGTACCTCCGCCCATTCCGGGTCGACCTGGACCCGCTCGCTTTATGCCGCGTCCTCTACCACGCATTTTGAAATCTTGGTTTGCTTTCGATGTATGGAAATTCACGTGTTCGTCTATGATGTTGTTATTGTTGTTGTTTCCGTGGAGGTAGCGTTGCCTGATATTCTTGAATTGACATTGCCAAGAAATGACAGAGTGACAATTAAATTGATGCCACTTTTAATATCAATCACGGGCACAGTTGATATTGATAATAGGAGCACTCGTTATTAGACAATCTCTTGATGAACAAAATGATTTGACAGTGATCAAAAGATGGTTCAGTACCTAATGTTTCTGGATATAAGAATAACTCTCAATCCAAGAATGAAACATGGTGCTAAGAATATTTTGATATCTGGCTTTGATTGAACAGCTTTTTTAGTACAGATTGCTAGGGATCTGAGAGGTACGATCCTCGCCCGATCAACGAAGCTTACCACGGTTAAAGATCGGGAAGTCGAATTGAACCCGGAACTACACTACAAGTAACTGATCGCAACACCTCGTCTCATACGTGCCGTATTTTTTCATCCAATCAAATATTCAAAGCCAAAAATGTAAAGAGGACGCGAAACCCTAAGCCTTGAAAACCTCTAATGAAGACTCAATTCTCGTTAGAACATCAAGGAGATTTTCTGTTTCACCATACTAGAGCTGATTTACTTTGACTTATTTACTAAGACGCAGATGCAGAGTCATTTGCTCATCTTGTCTTGGAGGAACAACTTTTTGGTCTCACTGAGTTGCAATCCTCGAGGGCTCACCTACAAAACCTCATCCCGTGTAAGTCTACGCAACTTTAACAGTTTATTAGACGCAACCTGGCGTTACCTTGTGCGTTGGATGTTTTACATGAGCTTGAGTACGGTGAACATATGTGTATGTACTATTGAAAACCTGTTTGACGAGTTCACGTTGGAGGTTATGTTGATCGGTGGACTTAAAAAGATGATCTGAGCCTCAGTGTGAAACCTACCTCCATACCTACGTCGCCACATTTAATATCATGGGTCCGAGTGATTGTCCCGGTCCCACCAATCCCGGAATTCCTTTGGATGAACGTTGGATTGAATCTGTGCGGGTTAATTTGCCCGCCGTGCAAAGACGGGCTGCCACTTTGGGTACGAAACGGACCGTCAAGAAGCAATGGCAAGCCGCTTGGATGCTAAGAGCCGTGACTTGCATCGATTTAACCACATTAGCCGGAGATGATACGGAGGCTAATGTGCAGAGATTATGTCTCAAAGCCGCCAAACCCATTCGATCCGACATCTTGGATGCCATGGACATGCAAGACGCTAAATTGATTTGCGGTGCCGTGTGCGTTTACCCATCACGGTAGTATGAAATTTTCAATTTATGTTACTATCAATGTATTGATTCCATGTAATCATGTATTCATGATCGTAATAGGGTTCCCGATGCTGTGGCGGCATTGAAGCGGTTCAAGGCTCCTCATTTGCCCGTAGCAGCCGTGGCCACTGGATTTCCCAGCGGGTTGTATAGTCTCGAGACTCGATTGCGTGAGATCACTTTAGCTATTGAGGCCGGAGCTCATGAGATCGATATTGTCCTTAATCGACAATTGGTGCTCAATCATCAATGGGCCGAGTTGTACCATGAAGTTCAACAAATGAAGGCTGCCTGTGGACCCAAAATCCACATGAAGACCATCTTGGCCATTGGGGAACTGGGATCCATGAACAACGTTTATAAGGCTTCATTGGTGTGCATGATGGCTGGGGCTGACTTTATCAAGACCTCCACGGGCAAAGAGGCCTTGAACGCTAATCTACCCGTAGGGGTGGTCATGTGTCGGTAAGGGAAAAACATCCTTTTGTAAAGACAAGAAAAAAAATATCGATTAATGCCGCCTTTTAGAGCTATTCGAGACTACTTTGAGAGAACCGGATACTTTGTGGGTTTCAAGCCTGCCGGTGGGATTCGAACCGGCAAGGATGCCTGCACTTGGCTCATCCTGATCAAGGAAGAGTTGGATGATCGATGGCTGAACAACAAGTTATTCCGCATCGGAGCCTCGGGATTACTCTTGGACCTGGAACGACAGTTGTTCCACTACGTGACCGGGCGTTACGCTGCTGCCCATGAGTTGGCCATGTCATGAGAGTGTCACGTATATTTCATTCTAAATACTACCATCATTCAGGCCGGAACCCAACGGGTTCCCAAATAAAAGCACATCTGTTCATGAAATCTAGATTCCACTACAACTACTTGAACATTCGCCACACACATTGCCTTAATCGTCCTGACATTGCTTCACCCGGCTAGGGCAATTCGGGATCCTGCAGAATTTGCCCGAGGTTTTCAGATAATGGGGCGTGTATCGGAAGCTGTCCTCATCCACGCAATATTCGGCTGTCAGAAGGGATTGAAGTTCCAGGTAGTTGCCTGCACTACTACCTGAACCGCAATTTAATTGAGTCAAACCCTCGAGCTCATCCCGAGCGCATTGGCAGTTCAAGTTATCCTTGTCCAACATGGTGGTGACGTAGTTGCCGATCTGTTGGTTGTTATTGTCCACGCATTTACATTGACCCGAGCTTTTGTCGCAATACATTTTTCCGAAGCTCCCATCCCAATCGCATACAACATCGGTGGATTCGAGCCAATAGAAACCGTGATCTCTGAGCTTCTGGCGGGATTTGGCCTTGCCAATTTTCCTTGTTTCGCACCGTCGAAGATATTGAGCTCAAAAAAGTTCTTTGTCGTAACAAGGTAGAGCCTTGACCATTTTTTCGGGGAGGGCCCGAGATAAGGCCACGCCTGTCACCGGATTGATGCACCAACAACGCTCTTGATCACGTAGCAAAGTATGCACATATGTAGGCGTAAACCAAGAGAACAGCCCCCGTTCATGATGATTCGAGTCAGGCTGGAGGGATGTAAAAGGAAGTCCCCGGGCTTCGAAAAGAGAGTTATGATGTTGAAGTAAACCTATACACAAGTTTAGTTCCACATTGCTCCAGGTTTGGAGCAAGGCCTCCCCTATTTGGAGGCCAGAGAGGCTTTCCCAATTTGGAGGCCAGATTCACGAGTCAAATTGGGCTGCAAAGTTTGAAGTGTTGTGATAAGTGGATTTTCTTCTGCCTTACATTCCATGTAAGAATCACCCTATTACTCGGTCAATATTTTGTTAGTTTCACTCAGCAAGCTAGAACACAAAGTGAAGATTGGTATCTGCTTTTGTTAGTTGGCCTCATTGATTGAGCAAGGCTATTGCGCTTGATATGAGATCATTTGGAAGTGACTTTGTTAGTTGGCCTCATTGATTGAGCAAGGCAATTGCGCTTGATATGAGATCATTATTATATGATTTTGCCGGTTGAGCTCATTAATTGATTAAGACGTTGGTTGAGCCTTAAATGAGATCATTAATTCAGGTGGATCTTAGATAATTCCCTGACCATCCAAGTACATCGTGGGCAAAGTCATTTACACTTTTTGTCTTCACTTTGTTTGGCGTGTGAAATAATTGATCTGAAGTTCTTTTCCCAGTTCCCCCCAATTGAGCAGAGGTTAGAATTAGAGGGCTAAATGGAGAGAAATGTCACTCCCATGGGCAAGGATTTTGTTATGAACACAGTTTGCTGTTTCTCTGCGTTCCCAGTCATGGCGCCAAATTCAAAAATACGTCAATAACCTCATGTGCTTGTGCTTTCACTCGAAATGCAAAAAGGGTTCCAAGCTCCATCAATGAGTTGGACTCAGTTCAAGAAATGTACTTGCAACTCAACCAACATGACTATGGGTCAAATTATTAAAAATCAGAAAAAAATGTGTACCCAGAGGGTACATTCAAATACTAATTCAAGAGCACCAATCAAAAGTTTCTAACCGTTTGACATTTAGGACTTGTGCAACATTTGGTCAACCTGGCCCGTTGTCCAGTTGTATTTGAAAGCATAGATATGCACAGATAGGACAGGCTCAGTCAACTCTCCTTATGATTTTGTCGGATGATTCTGGGGTTAACTCCCTCCAGCAAGGAATGGTCAACTTTTGCCATCACCCGCCAACTTGGGCCTAAGTGTAAACAACGACAAAGAAGGTTAAGATACTCAAGAGAAGAAAAAGCTTCAAATGTGTGTTATCTCATCTAAAACCCCAATTGCAGTGGGTAGGGATACCTGTGTTTTCAGATGCCACAATTATGTAATTGATTCAAAGGCTCTAAAGAACTTTTTGAGCCAAGCTTGCTTGTCAATAGAGCCCAAAATCCCCCATGATCTGGCTTTGAACATTGATTTGGATGTTTGGCCAATAGTATTTGTGTGTGCCAAAGCAAATTCAGGTGTCTGAGGCATATCAAAGAGCGGTTTTGAAACAGTGGTTTCATTTGTGTTGGAAAAGAGCTCCTGAACTGAGGCTTCAATGATTTAGACCAAGAAT